>JBBPKN010000031.1:54553-109723 GCA_038089275.1 Pulveroboletus cf. rosaemariae
TTCTCAAAATATTTATAGTATGCCTTCTGATTATAGGCTTGCAGATATGCAGAGCTCAGATATAAAGGAAAAGAAGGCTAACTTACATATCTATTCACAACCAATATAGATGGCTTAATAAAACTAATACCAGTTATTATTGAAAAGGCTCAGAAGCCATGAGCATTCAAAAACAAGACTAGCACATAACTTGGATTTTATTACCATAGCAACACAAAAGCATGGATAACAGCTGCTATTTATCAAAAATGGCTGTTAAATTTAAACCAGCAGTTTAGGGCAGAAGATTATAAAGTTTTACTTTTACAGAATAATTTCTCTGATTATATCACTTCTAAAACACTCACCAATCTTTATGTTGTCAACTTTGAGTCAAATATTACTGTGCATATTCAGTTCAATGATCAAGGAATTATTTAGTGCTTCAAGGCTTATTATTGGGCAAAATTTATTCCTTGTGCAATTGATTGCTATAAGATCAATATTATGCTATCACAAATCTATGATATTAATCAGCTCAAGGCAATATGGCTTGCTGCAGAGGCATGGAACAATGTTGATGCCTCCACAATCCACAACTGCTGGGTTAAGTCTGGAATCTTACCTGACTTGAGCTTATTTTATATTCATTCCCAACCCATCTATTTCCATCTTATCCTTCATTCACAATACTCAGACTGACTCTGCTGAGTTGGAAGTTATCATGGCTATATCTAGTCCTGAAAAACTTATATTGGATGCTTTGGATAATCTGAAGTCAACTAATGTCCTTTAATACTCAAATTATATGGATCTCAATAAAATTCTTAATTCCAGTGTTAAAACTCACAATATTTTTGATATAAGTGACAAAGACATCTATTATACTGTCATGGATGCAAAAACAGCAAGTAGCAAGGGTAGAATAAGAACTTAAATGGTATGGACAACATTGTGGCTACTTCAACATGGCAGAAGATACTTTAGGCAGTGCTTGTGCTGCAATATGTATTCATGGAATGCAAACAGTGAAGGACACTAAACTAACAGATTATTTCTCTTAAAAATAGACTATATTCTTTTCGAAGTACATGAATTACCACTATTCTACTTGATAGCTTATTAAATGGCAGCATAACTCTGATTCCATTCATGTTTACTGTCAAGTCCAACCATGGAAATATCTTCAAAATCCATATCCCCTTATAATTCATGCTTTGAAATATATTTCAACAAATAAGAATTATGTGGGAGTTAACTGTAGTTTTATATAAGATTGTTGCTATATTACAATGTTTATAGCAACCATTCATCAATGTGACATTTATTAAATACTGATAAACCAATTAATATTTACAGCATTAACAGCTAGTTACAAAATTAATTCAATGACATGTTAAATTAAACTGTCTGTATTTCCATGGATATATAATCAAATTACATAATTATTTCTTGTTGTGTTGCCCTTGGCATGTTCTTCCCACAGTCTCCCTATACTTTGGCCTTATTTGTTCTTGTTGGTAAGCTATTAAACAAACATTCAAAAATTGCAAAAATTTTGAATTAATTTTGAAAGTTACTATACAGTGGCTCAAAAAACTGTCCCAATGTTTGCATGTTTTGCACTAAATGCAATGGCTATCAATAACTACTAATTATCATGCTAGACTATGAGTATATGAAATGCAGTACTTGCTCTTGGCTTTCTATTGGTCTAATGATCAAAGCATTTGGTTATGTTTTGGTAACATGGCAATCATATCAAAATGACAACTCATTGGATCAGTCTTTTAACATTAAATAGAATATGGTATTTAGTATCTGGTATGATCTCTCTTGGCCTTGATAACTGCTTGAATCCTTTTAGGCATGCTTTCTATCCATTTTTGACACTTCTTCACAGAAATTCTTTCCCACTCTACCATCACCCTATCCCATAATTGATGAACTCCTTTAGATGCCCTCTCATAACCTAAAAGGCATCTTTTCAAATAATCCCAAGTGTATTTAATAGAATTAAGATCTGAAGATTGAGCAGGCCAATTCAAAAGCCTGATATCTTGCTTCTTAAATCAGATTTGAGCTTTTCTAGAGACATGCCTGGGATTATTATCTTGCTGAAAGATAATTCCATCTGAAGGAATTTCAGAATTCTCCATGCTCTACAACAATTCTTTTTTCAAAATTGCCACATACTATATAACATCTATCCTTCCCTTAACCTCACTCAAAACTCCCACACTATTCCATCCAATACAGCCTTATACCATGAGTAATTCTCCTCTAAACTTGACTATACCTTTGATTTTCTTAGAACTTATTTCCTCTTCTTTCTTTTTCCACATATATTCTTGTTCATCTAATCCAATCCTATTGATTTTAGTCTCATCTGACCAAATCACCCTCTTTCAGTTCTCCATAGTCCAATGCTGGTACTTCAGAGCAAAGGCCAATCTGCTTTTTCTATGGATAGTAGAGAGAAGAGGTTTTTTCTTTTTCACCACAGCTTTTAGAAAAGCTTCCTTGAGGATATTCCTGACTGTTTGTGGGCAGACAGGAGTGCTGACAATAGAATTGATGAAATAAGTAGCCTGAACTGCATTACTGGCCTTTCCAGTAAGAATTTGTTGAACAATAGCATGCTTGTTGATAGAAGAAAGTTTTGAAGAATAATTACCATGATGATTTTCCTTCTCTGGTTGAATTTCCTGAAGGATCCTAGCCACAGTAGACTTCCCTAGACCAGTTTGAGATGCAATTTTCCTACAGGAAAGATCAAGAGAGGCAAGAAAGATGATATTATCTCTTTGAGCAGCTGAAAAATGTTTTATGATGGAAATAAGGGAATTTATTTGTAATGGTAGGGTTTATATATGCTATAGGCTAATTAGTGACATAAGAGTGACATAATATATTCTTACCTAAGATATATAATCATCTTACAGCACATTAGGATCCAATATATGTAATGGAAATTCAAAGTCAAAAAACTGTCCCAATGAGTTGTTACTTTGATATGATTGCCATATTACCAAAACATAACCAAATGCTTTGATCATTGGACCAATAGAAAGCCAAAAGCAAGTACTGCATTATAGTCTAGCATGATAATTAGTAGTTATTGATAGCCATTGCATTTAGTGCAAAACATGCAAACATTGGAACAATCTTTTAAGCCACTATATATCTAAATGAGCTACTATTTTAAAATGGCTGCTATTTAATCAAATCTTGACTAAATCTCTTTAATTCTAGACTAACAGAAAGCCAAAAGCAATGCTTTTATTTTATATACTAATAGCCTAGGATTAGAATTAGAAGTTATTGTATGTTATTACCATTTATGAAAAATATACAAATATGCAGACAGTTTTTTGAATTACTATATATGTATAACTTTTTCAAAGAATAATTACACTATTACTATCTCTGTAAGCCATTTCTTATAGTTATTTGCCTCTCCTGAGGTCAGCATCTTATCACCAGTGGCAGAAAGCATATATCCTTCATACAATCCCATAATTCCATTAGTCAATAGTGACTCTCCTTTTTCAGTATTCTTCTCAATATATTTTATATAAAGCACCTGATCTGTGACCTCAGCCTCACTTTGCATGGTATCATATATAAGTTGATCTTGATCAATATATCTATATTGTAACCATTAAATTAGTTTACCATATAAACAATATACATACCTATGATACTCTAACAACTCTTCCTGAGGCACTTTTGGATTAAGAAGCTGATTTGCTAATGCTCCAGTGGTAGAGCTATAAATCTCAGCTTTACCACCTGTCTGAGATCTTGCACCTATGCTTGTCAATTGCATGGATTTTCTCATAACATCACTCTGAGATGGGACTTGATTACCAATCCAATGTCTAACACCTGCCATCAATCTATATTCACAAATACTCTCAATATGGTTGACTGAAAAATCAAATTGAATTCAAACCTAGGCTGATGTATTGCAGTGGGATTACTAGGCAAGAAGGGAGTATACCCCCTATCATCCATGGACTTCCTATTACAGGTTATTTACTAGCCTAGTCAGAGAAATAATAAAACTCACCCCGGAGCTTTCAGTGTATTCATACAATATGCAAAATGCTTGCCCAAGGAAGTGAACAGAAGTGGCCGATAATACTCCGACCAAAAATCACCTCTGCGGGTCACAAAATCATACAGCCCATGCAAACACTCATCTAGAGTGTATGCAGTTTCCAAGTTGCGAGGTTGATACCATTGCTGATAATTGCCTCGCGAAGAGACAACATGCCCATGATGTTCATGAACGCCAAGGAACAAATTGATTGCTGTTTGTTTGTCCGCATCTATAATTATCATAAGTACCACACCCATGTATGATATATGAAGAACAACCTAATAAAGAATTGGTGTAGAAGCGCCGAATATTCTCGATTATATCACGGGAGTGGCTATTCCAAAGAGGCATTCGTCGATAGGTCTCAACCCGATTGACAAGTGCACTTCCTGTGTATTGAAGAGCAAGCGCTAGTAAAAAAGGTGAGGAGAAAAGGCGAAAGACTTGACATGACGCGTACTATCACCGTGATCATGATACATCTCCGTTAGCATATTGACAGCATCCGAGTCAAATGAGAGATTTGGATTGCCCACTACTCCTAGCGCGTAGAGTTGATGACCAAAAGCTCGCTTTCCGAACACGAATTGAGCGGCATTCGTACGATCCAAACAGTCAACACAGTTGGTACGACATATACCATTCTGTAAAAGAATATCGCCTCGCCACAAAGAAATACCATCGTCCCTATGGGGTATTGGACGTGGAGCAGGGGCGGCACACATGTGTACACTTACGATTTGCTTTGCAAAAAATGAGAAAATGGCATCGCTCCGGTGTGGAAAAAGCCCGTCATTTGGATGGACTCTTCGGCCATGTCCTCCAAGTAGCTGATAACATCCTGTGTCTTCCTATGGAAGAACAGGTGAGGAAGATCATATTTCGATGTCAAACAAACATACTCTTTGTATGCCCTCGACATATCCCAAGCAAGATACACCATTTTCTTGTCATCCGGCAAAAATTGGTTCAGGTAACGCACACACTGTGTATACTCGTCCAAAAGTTTAGACTCTCTGGGCACAGGCTCTCGCCTCTTAATGAGATTGAGGATGAAAATAGGGACTCCATAACGAGCAAATAAGTCGTTGAAATGGCGAGAGGCAGCAGTGTAGAACGGATCAATCACATTGACTGAGAGACGCGTTGAGTGAGAGATATGACGAGTAACTAGGTACTGACTTTCTATGGGAGGGCGAGGGCTCATGGTAGTGGTGTCTTGTGTCCAATAAATAGGAATACTTCCTCGGTACTGAAGCAGCATCGTGAGTGGAAAAGGAAGCACAAGAAAACTACAATATACCTGCACATAACTCGTATACCGTGGACTCGGCCTGCGAGAATGACCCCGCTCTGACGGAAAGTAAAACGGTGTAGTCAAGGCCTCTGAAACGATTTGCTCCGTCTCAACTTCGTTGGCAACATTGCCCTGGAGTTTATGAGGGAGTGTCGGAAGAGGAAAGATTGAGCCCTGACCTCTTCATTAACGCCCCTTGTCAGATACCTAGTCCCTGCATAATGACGAGAGCGACGCGCTATCAGAGTGACGAAGATGACGCGACCAAGAACGTTCAATTCTAAGTAGAAAAGTATTGGTATTGACCGAGGCTGAAATAAGCAATGCTCACTGGCTTGATCAACATGACCATGGATGAGTGGAATAAGCCAAATGTGAATCCCCCGTGGAACTGCATCCGCGAAAGGGCGCGACATCATATTAAAGTTCCAAACGTAACGACCGTTGAAGGACCAAGACGAGTTCCGAAAACGATCTGGTTTCGTAAGATTATTCTGGAGTGTCGATGTAACGTCGTACGAGTGACTGATACTGTGGTGAATACTCCATCGCTGTTCCTATAAACAAGAGTACCTGAAGTAAAAGTTTTTCGACATATCGACTTGTTTGAATATGTCGAGCAGACGTTGTTCCTCCGCGGGCTTCTCTATCTTGTGATTTGCGCAGACGGGGATTATATCGGTGCTCTCGCAATGATATATGTAGTGACCGCCAAGAAGTGCCACGACGGAACGTTTGGATATGACAATCATATACCACCCCGCGGTGAACTTGACAAAACCTGCAAGCGGGTTTAAACCGGCAGTGCTGGGCGGGGAAGACGACCGACCTGCAATTCCAAAGATCACCTTTGCTCTGCCTATGCCACCAGATCCCTTGTTTCCGTCCTCAAGCATCTTGAGCATGGCACTCATCTGTTTTCCGCTGTAGTCCGTGTCATCCTCGACAACATGAAGGTCGAGGGGAGAGGTGCGGTCGATTTTGACGATGCGGTGGCGGGAATCGTTCGCATTGGATGCGACGATGTAGAACCGTAGCTTGTTCTCGTATAGGATGAACTTGTTGAAGACGGTCAGCGTGCCCGTCGCCATGGTGGCCTACAAGCAGCGGGCGGCAACGCTACCCATTTGGGAAACGTCTGTGACGTCATCCCCCCTTTCACCGATAAAAGGCGAGCCTCAGCACCGGCTTTTATGCGATGATCCTCCTCTATTTTATCCTCCTCGCCAGTGTGGTACACGGGTCTGGCTGGTTCTCCTCTGAACCAGATTATGCCAAATGGTCTTATGTGGAGCTGCACTCCTGGCTCGAACACCACAATATCAGGGTACCCCCTTCGTTTGATAAGTCTCACCTCTACGACCTTGTTGATGCCAACTGGCACGCACTGCCGTCTCCCCTTGTGGCCTACGTCGAAGCCGGTCGACAGTGGTCGCTCGAGCAGTACGAGAGAGCTCAGCGTGCGTTCGAGTACATCAAGGATGACTCATTCGACCAGTGGGACGAGAGCAAGCTGAAAACTCTCTTGCTTGAGCTGGGCATCGTCGCTCCTTCGGGACCTCGCGAACAGCTTGTCCTCCTTGCCAAGGACAAGTATCGCGCATATACCATCGCTGGCGCACATTATTCTTCCCTGGCTTCTGCATCAGCCACATCAATTTGTAGTGATGCCACCGACGCCGCCTACTCCACCTCCCAGTGCATCAAAAGCGCGATAGCTCAAGCAACTCACGAAGTCACTCGCGCGTTTGACCACACAAAGGACTCTATTTACTCCTCATGGGATAGCCATCGTTTACGGAATTGGCTCCAAGAACATGGCATCGTCGAGGCGAAAAGCGCGAACACCGAAGATGAGCTAATGAAACTTGCCAACGACTATTACCGCAAAACGACCGCTGCTGCGTGGGAGAGCTGGAGTGATTCGTACATTGTAAGCGCATCGATTTTTCTTACCTCCCCTTAATGTTTGTTCCAGTGCGAATGGCTTGTTTCTCACAACCTCTTGACGCCCACGGATGATGCACCTTCCCGATCGAGCCTCCTCGCTAAAATGGAGAAGTATCACTACAGCTTGTCAGATAATGTCTGGAACACATGGTCCGATTCCGAGTTGAAAGCTTGGCTTGTCGACCACGGCTTTCTAAAGAGTGACGCCCAGAAGACTCGCGACAAATTGATCAAGTTGGTTGAGTAAGCATCATGAACCTTGTCATCGGTCCCGACTCGATATTTCATGCGTATAGGGAGTATTACCTCTCTGTGCCAGATAGTATATGGGGGGCGTGGACGGACTCGGACATCCGCCAATGGCTTTCTGAACATGGGTATCTTGAAAACAGGAATGATATGAAGAACCGCAAGGAGCTTGTTGGTCTGATCAACAGCAAGTACGCATCCTTCCTGTCCTTGCTCATATCGATGTAACCGAACTTGTTCACAGGTATCTCGATGCGACGACACATGTTGTTCCCTATCTCGTATGGCCAGATGCCCGTTTACGCGCGTATTTGCGCGAGAGGGACATCAGCGAGAGTGCACTGCCGACCACTAGACCTGGCTTGCTGCGTAAGCCCGATGTATCTCACTCGATCTCTTTTAAATGTCCGTGCAGAGGAGACCCGAATTCGTTGGGTACACACGTCGTCCAAGGTTGAAAGTGTCTTTGTGAGGCTCAAGGAGATCATCAACAGCTCCGTAGAAGCTGCAGAAGAGAAGCTCGCCGAAGTCCTTGAGGTGCGTTTGGTCAAGTCGGTAGTTAAATTTGTTATCGACGTGTTTTCTCTGTACGCGACAGGTATTGAGTGGGCAAGCGCGCGATGCCGCACACTATGCATCTGAGAAGGTTGATGATGCACGCAAGTGTGCAGAGACAAAGAATGCTCATGCCTGGTGTTGGGGCTCGCATAAAATGGACGAGGTGCGAGGAAAGGCAGAAGAGGCACGGGGGTTCCTCCAGAAGGAAAGGGGAGGAGATGAGCTGTAGGGAAGGTTCCTTTTGACACGGCGCATAGACACGCGCTTGTACGATATTGATCGATCCTGGAACACGGTGTTTCATCCAGCGCATAAGTTCGAGTTGAAGCTAGTTCGATGCGCTGAGCCCCGAGCCGCCCCGAGATGGGTGCCGCAGATTATGAACGTGGGCAAGTAGTGTGATGTCGGTCGGGAGTAACCGCGTCGTGCCTGGTGATAAAGCTCCTCTCAGCTTCTCAAATCTCTCCATATTTCCTTCATCCCTCGTACTCTGATTAACATGGTGAAAGCTGTCGTACTCGGCGCTGCAGGTACATCCCCACTCGCCTATTCAGACTAGCACTGACCAAAGACGATCAGGTGGTATCGGTCAGCCCTTGTCCCTCCTGTTGAAATCGAACACTACCGTTGCCGAAGTATGGAATCCGTTCGTATCGTGACTTTTTTTAATACGTGCAACAGCTTGGCCTTTATGATATCGTCAACTCCCCCGGAGTTGCTGCCGATCTGTCTCACATCGCGACACCCGCCAAGGTCGAGGGATACCTTGCTCCGGATGACGGCTTGAAGAAGGTCCTCACTGGGGCAGACGTTGTCGTCATCCCTGCTGGTATCCCAAGGAAGCCAGGAGTGAGCCTCCCGTTTCTTTCTTGTGCAAGTGACGCCCGGCTCAGACCTTTTAGATGACACGGTGCGTGGCCTAGGTGGGTGTGTCTGTCGGGTGACTAACGATGCCAGCGCTATCGGAAACCTGCAGTGACGACCTCTTCAAGGTTTGTTTGACTTCTTCTCCACCCAACTCACCGATTGCTGACAACACTTAGATCAATGCTGGAATCGTGCGCGACCTTGCTATTGGCATCGCAACAACCGCCCCAAAGGCATACGTGCTTGTGATTTCCAACCCCGTGAACTCCACGGTCCCTATTGTTGCCGAGGTTTTCAAGAAACACGGAGTCTTTGACCCCAGGAGGTAGTATCGGATCATACATCTTCTTTCGTTTTCTTGACCCCAGCCATAGGCTCTTTGGTGTTACGACACTGGACGTTGTTCGTGCTTCCACATTTGTATCAGAGGTCTTGGGCGACCGTTCTCTGGTCACTTCTGTCTCTGTACCTGTCGTAGGCGGGCACAGTGGTGTTACTGTCCGTACCAAAACTCTCATCCTTGTATTTTCAGTTTCTAACCAGGAAACACAACAGATTGTACCTCTCCTTTCACAATCTTCGCACCCTCTTCCTTCTGGCTTCGAAAAGTCCGCCCTTGACTCCTTAGTTCACCGTATCCAATATGGGGGTGACGAGGTCGTCAAGGCCAAAGATGGCACTGGTTCAGCTACTCTTTCAATGGCGTTTGCTGGCGCGGAATTCGCAGGCAAGGTAATCCGTGCTTTGAAGGGCGAGAAAGGCATTGTTGTCCAAACCTTCGTTAACCTTGATGCGGACAAAACCGGCGGGGCAGCTCTCAAGGCGGAACTCGGTACAGATATACCGTACTTCTCTGCACCCGTCGAACTGGGGGTGCGCTTGCCGCCTCTTGATTAACTACCTGATCTGACTCTACTGTAGCCAAACGGTGTAGAAAAGATCAAGACCCTTGGCATCATCACAGACGCAGAGAGGGCCCTCATCGCGGCCGCACTTCCAGAGCTCGATGGCAACATTAACAAAGTGAGCCATATATGTTCTGTTCTAGGTCTCTCACTCAACCCGTGCAGGGCGTTTCATTCGTGGAGGCCCCTAAACTTTAGAAGTAAAATAACTTGATGTAACACTATTATGATTGGTTGAGATGCTCAAACGAATAGATAGAGAGTGTGCGACTGTTTCTGACTTGAGAAAGGCCGAACCCACAGACATCCATGCACGTGATTCTTCGCGTGAAGTTCATTCTGCACGTGACAGCACGTACGAACTCAGATCTTGTGTGTTGCTTTTTCGCTCGTTCGAGCGACCACTCTCATGTGGTCAAAACTAAGTAGCGCCCTCAAACCTCGGGAGGGACATGACAGCGATACAGATCATTCGGATGCTCAATCGACCACAAGCCGTCCTCCACCTGATCCCTTCTGCGCGAATGCCACAACCTATTACACACAGCAGATGCCCCCCACCCCCTCGCCACGCGCACACTCACGCACTGCCTCCCGTGAGGAGCACATCATATGGTCCCTCCGCACGCAACTTGCACTGCAACAAGAGTTGTGCGCCCAGTTCGAGATCGATCTGGGCGCTCGTGACGATCTTGTACAGGCATTGACGACCCGTCTCGAGGCCTCGGAAAGGGAGAACGCCAAATACAAGAACGTGGTCCGCTCGTGGAAGAAGAAGGCCGCAGAGCTTGAGAGGATGTGTCGTGTTCTAGAGGAGGAGCTAGACAACAACCGTCAGGAGAGTGTAGAGAGGAGTATCATGGACGAGGCCAGCGGGGAAGCGCTGCGCCAGCTACATCGACAGGTCTTACAGCTTGAACGGGAGAAGAGCGACATCGAAGGGGAGCGTAGTGCCTTGGTACAGGCGGTTGAGAAAGTGGAGGCAGAGATTACCAGACTTCGAGGAGAACCCGGCGTCACGGACGAGGCAAGCGCCGAAACATTGCGACAACTACAGGGCCAGATTTGGCTTCTGGAACAAGAGAAGAACGATCTCCAAGTTGAGCGTGAAACTTTAACGCAAGCTAAGGAGAAAGCAGAAATCGAGGCTCTCAAATTGCAGGAAGAGCTCAACACTGCAGACGAGAATAATAGGGAAGCTCAGCACCAGCTCCGTGATCAGGTCTCGCAAATGCAGCGAGAGAAGGGCGATATTGAGACAGAGCAGCAAAACCTCTCGTCAGAGATCTCGAGGCTACGTGTCAATATTCAGCAATTGCAGAAAGACAGCGCAGTTATGGAAGTTACGATTGTTCAGCTAAACAAACAGCTTGAGCAAGACAAAGAAGATATTGGCGGCCTTAATATTGCATTAGAATCGAAGCAACAAGAACTGGAACTAGTGCGTATTACTTTTCCTACTTTTGGAATCCGGGTTCAACTCTTTCCCCTCGTTGCTTTAGATTAAGCGGAAGCATGGGACACAGGGGACTATAGGTCCAACTGCCGGTCGAATGACTACGGCACCAAATTCACGAATCTTACGAACTGCTAAACCATCCGTTATTAATGCACTGCGTCGAGCGTCCATTTCAAGCATGGAATCCAAGACTAAGCTCCCGAGTCGAGGAGCTAATACCGCAATCCTGTCAAGCGATGCAGATGAGAAAGAGAATGCCCTTGGTCTTGTACCTTTGAAGAATCTGAGAAAAACAACGGTCTCGAAATAACGTTCATTGCCTGGCAGGTAATGACACTGATATTTATCCCTTACTCTGGGTTTATGGCTGATTCCTCGTTCATGATAATTACTTGCCCTTGGACATGGCATGGCTCTATCGATTTTGCTTTCCAGTGACTCGCCCTTTTCGACCAGGATACTCGGTGTAGACGTACAATTTTTTCTGGTATGTGCTGCTATGCACATCACCTGCATATATGCCGCATGTTATATTTATGGTACTCCGTTCTGCCTCCCCGCACAATTCAGAGGTTGTATGCTTGGACTGTTGGTTGTGGTATTTCGCGCTGACACTGAATGTATCTTCTACGATTTAATGGACTGCGATCACGAATATTCACACAATCATGTTCTTGTTACTTCTTCTCACAAGGCGCTGTTGTGTGTATGCTCCATAAACGAAGTAACCCCCCAAGGTTCTTTCCACACTGAGCCCCTCACTACTACTACTTTGTAGGATTGGACGCGATGAACCGAGTTGCTACCTGCGGTGTGCTTCGGCTGTCGAGTTTCCACGACTATGGCCACTACGTCGCGGTCAGTCCCGCCGTGCGCGCATTCCAAACTTCGGCTGTTTGTCGAGACCGGAGGGCTATAGTGTACAGTCAAAACGGCGACCCGTCTTCCGTTCTTTCTGCAGTACGTCTTCCGGGTCTTCCTCCCCCAGCACCAAAAACCGTGAACGTCCGTTTCCTACTTTCCCCCATCAACCCCTCTGATATAAACGTCATCGAAGGCGTCTATCCGACCCGGCCGTCTCCTAGTACAGACTTGTCGTCCGCTGCACGTGCAGTCTATGTCGCTGGGAACGAAGGAGTGGCGGAAGTCCTTTCCATTGGGGACGGTGTCACGGATCTGAAGGAGAAAGATTGGGTGGTCATGACGAGGCCACAGATGGGAACTTGGATGTCGGGTAGGAACGTCCGCATTGGGGACGTGCTCAAAGTGGAATCCCCAGGCTTGACCCCAGCGCAGGCTGCAACTCTTACAGTAATGCGTACTCCTTTCACCTCGACCTGGCGAATACTAATGTACTTTCCTAGGTCAATCCGCCCACCGCCTATAATATGCTTCATGACTTTGTTGAGCTGAAAGAAGGCGATTGGGTGTTACAGAATGGAGCGAACAGTGCTGTACGCGTCGACGTGTGTCCATGCCACTGCGTGCGCTGATGGTGTCGGCAGGTTGGGCAGGCTGTTATTCAGATAGCCGCCTCCAAGGGGTTCAAAACAATCAACTTCATCCGTGACAGGTCAGAATCTTGGTCCATGTTTTCGTGTCATGACTGAAATGACGTAAAGAGACAACGTGGAGTCCCTCAAGTCGTATTTAAGAGTCTTGGGAGCCACACATGTCGCGACCTACGATGAATTGTCGGACAGGGTTTTCAAGGCCAACTTCTTGTCCTGGACACAAGGCAAAGTGTGTTCTCCTTTAGTTTATGTGGATTCTGGCCTCAAGGTTCTTTTAGGACGTCAAACTAGGCCTTAATTGTGTGGGCGGAAACACTACAACTCTGATGGCGCGTTTACTTGGTGAAAATTCTCATCTAGTGTCATATGGAGCCATGTCGAAAGAGCCTTTATCACTGCCAACGTCACTTTTTATTTTCAAGAATTTGACGTCTCACGGATTTTGGCAGACGCGATGGTATGGTCAGAAAACCCTTGACAAACGCCTCCAGATGATGCATACTCTCACTGCTCTTATAAGAGAAGGAAAGGCGGGTGTAATAGACCATCGGTGGGTATGTTCGCTAGCTGATTATCGCATAGCTCGACAGCCCAGAACACGAGATCGTAGTCATTGGAAGTCAAGAGTCGGATTCGGATGCCGGCGAGAAAATACGCATGGTAGTTTCTCACCTGGCCAGCGGGAAATACGGGAAGAAGGTGCTACTGAAAGTGGAAGAGACACAGTAGTCAATAAAAGGTATGTTGGCATCCTCGCTCGACTTCTTTCTGATTCAGGTAGTAACCTATGTTAGATTCAGAAATGGTGTCCCACATACACCGTTTACGCGAAAACGTCGGGTAGGGTACCTCGAAGGGATGTCATTTGTTGGTAGAATGATAGTCCCGGGATAGATCTATTTCCCCCTTTAAATGGACGTTCGTGATCTTGACTTGTCTTTGTCGAGGGACAGAACGCTTCCCTTTTTTCTTGGTGGTTGAAGGTGCCTTGGGTATGGGGACTTCCGCCGCGGTAGCCTGCAAACCCTCTGCGTAGCTATAAGCGCCATCCACGCACCAGCACCACGGAACTGTAACATACCTGACGCAAGTGCTTTAAGTAAATCAACGTCATTTGGCACTTTAAGCTGATGCCATAGATCTAAAAACTCTACAAGCACATGTATAAAGTGCCCGTACGATGAGAGCTCACGACAGCTTACCCTTCTCGACCGGTTTTCCTCCGCTCTCTTCATCTGGCTTGATTTCATTCCAGAACACCATTCGCAACTGACCATCCTTGACAGTGCGGGTAACAAGGACTTCACCCTCCTTTTCAAGTTCTTCAATTGCTTGTGGTGCTTCCTTCCAGGACTCTTTCAGCGCGCGGACAGGTATGCCGCCACCCTTTCGGGTTTGGCGCTGTATTTCTGTTAGCAGTGCAGCTTTGTTGCGAAAGTTGAAGTCGTGCTTCAGACGGTTCAGGCCTCATGCGCACTGCAGGCTACCTGCGGGACATACACGGTAGGAGTAAAGATCGGTTTTGGGGTCATATTGAATGCGGTCGTGCGACTTGAATTTCTCCAAGAGGACGACGTCGGTGTCCAAAGGTGTGTTCGTTACAATCGCAATATCCTGCAATCTCATTGGATTTGGAGTAGACTGAAAAGAGAGTCAGTCTCGCTGTCACGCAGATTTGGACGCCGAATCACTTTGAGAAAGTCGATGGCATAGACCAGCTGCGTATTGACATTGGTTGCAGGCTGCGAGTGCCAGGAAGTGTAGTCCTGGCGGTGTAGCACCCGCTTGAACGCGTCGGCGTCCTTTGTGAGGGACGACATGATGGTCGCGAGGGCGTGGAAATGCGCTTATGCAATCAAAATTGGGTCGGAGCTTTGGCTGTTTCCTGCTTTGATAGTGCTGATCGCGATTGGTATCGCAACCAGTCTCTGTCTATCAGTTCATCATGGTGAGCTCGACACCGTTCACGACGTCTTGCGACCAAATTCTCAATAGACATTTAGTCTTCTGGTGTTCAGGCGTCAGATAGTTGCCTAACAACTTTCCAGAAGCTCAAATTGGGCAAGAAGCTCAAGTATATCATCTTCAACGTTAACAAGGACTTGACGGAGATCATCGTCGAGAAGAGCTCTGAAGATCCGAACTATGATGAGTTTCTGGAATCCCTTCCTGCGACTGAGTGCAGGTGGGCAGTCTATGATTTCGAATTCGAGAAGGACGGAAAGAGAAACAAACTCTGCTTCATCTCTTGGTCAGTGGCGTCTGTTCGACGCAACTGTTTATTGGTCGTTTTTCATGGTGTGCTACGGGATACCAGGTCTCCGGATGATGCCAAAATTAAAGCGAAGATGTTGTTCGCGTCTTCACGAGAAGCTCTCAGGCGAAGACTCGATGGTATCGCAGTAGAGATTCAGGGCACAGATCCTTCTGAAGTCAGCTACGAGACGAGTTCGTCGGCTTTTCCAGCATGCATTGTTGTATGCTAATTTCTACTTGGCGCAGTTCTTGCTAAAGCTAAATCGGGTTCTCGCTGACTTGACTCTGTTGTACATATCCCACGACTTCTAACCTTTCTGTACACTTTGTGAGTATACATAGCTTCGCGCTTTCATCCTTCTGCCTCTGGATGACTGCCGTTAAATTTCCTACGACTTGCTGGTGTACGCCCTTTGGACTTACTAAATAGCTGTGTATGACGCTGCATCCACATGGTTTCCGGTCACCGCTTTGCAGCGCTTGAGGCTTTGTGTCGTATTTTCGTTCCTGCAGTGGGCCTCGTCCACACGACACACGAAGAGTCTCCAGTGCAACCTGTCGAGAACAGCGGCTCTGCCTGGTTTTGAGACGTAAACGAGTTGTTAGACATTGACTAGTGATGCCTTGCTGCTTCAAATAGTTGATAATGACTTCCCAATCAGGCAGTCCACCTGGGTACCACCTTCAGCCTCACACTGCGAAGGTGATCGTCGCGGATTCCGTTCCCAACCTCCTGCGGTCGCCGTCGTCAATCCTGCTCATTCGCAGGGCTGCTATCTATAACTCAACCCTTTGGTCAGCAACATTCCCGCACGTATGGCGCAGGCCGCAATTGTTGCTCCCTCCAGTGTCCAGTCGCTACCCTATGTCCACACCCAGAACCAGCGTAGCAGACATGCTTCGAAACACCGTTTCTTCATCGTCGAGCTCTCTCAAGCACTATTTGATTTCGTTATACAACTCCTTCCAGCTGCAGAAGAGATGGCAGTCAAGGAGGATGTCAGGAAACTACTTGAACGCTTAATCCGTACCATAGAGCCTGGTAGCCGTCTCCTCTCCTTCGGAAGTACCGCCAACGGCTTCAGCCTTCGTAATTCTGGTCAGTGCCATTCCCTCCACCACCATAAAATGATGTTGATTTCCTTGAAGATATGGACCTCTGTTGCCTCATTGACTCGCCTGAGCGCCTCTCCGCCTCTGACCTTGTCACCATGGTTGGTGATCTCCTTGAACGCGGTTTGTCTTCGTTTCTGCAGCAACAACTCGTTCTGCGTGTTCATCAGCCAATACTAGAAACCAAATTCCATGTCAAGCCTTTACCCCATGCACGCATTCCGATTGTTAAGCTGTCCTTGGACCCTTCACCAGGGCTTCCTTCGGGTATTGCATGTGATATCGGGTTTGAGAACAGACTGGCACTAGAAAATACGCGCTTGCTGATGTGTTATGCCATGATCGACCCAACTCGTATTCGCACACTCGTCCTGTTCCGTGAGTCGTTTTGAGCCGTTTTTTCACGCACACGCTCAACGACAAAGCGTAGTCAAAGTTTGGAGTAAGCGGAGGTTGGTATCCTGATGTAGTTCGGATTCTGTGTCTCACACCTTGACCCAGAAAAATCAACTCGCCGTACCAAGGGACACTATCGTCCTATGGCTATGTCCTCCTAGTGATATATTTCCTTATTCATGTCAAGAACCCCCCCGTACTTCCAAATCTCCAGCAGATGCCTCCATTACGCCCGATTTCCCAGGTCAGTGCCACGCATTGACCTGATTTCTATGCTCATCCTACATAGGAAGACACGCATATTGGTGGATACAATACCTGGTTGGAACAGAAATTGCTTCTCACTAGAGAACTTTACATAATCTCTGTTTTCAGGTTCTTTGACGATATCGAGCTGCTATGCCAACGTTGGCAATC
This sequence comes from Pulveroboletus cf. rosaemariae, assembly GCA_038089275.1. Lineage (NCBI taxonomy): Eukaryota > Fungi > Basidiomycota > Agaricomycetes > Boletales > Boletaceae > Pulveroboletus > Pulveroboletus cf. rosaemariae. The sequence continues at coordinate 71,622 of JBBPKN010000031.1, forward strand.
ATCTAATACAGAAAGCGTTGCTGAGCTGTAAGTTCATGCCATCACGGTATCAGCTAAGCCTGATAAGCTGCCGTGTAGCCTAATCGATTTTTTCCGCTATTATTCTCGTGATTTCTCATACAATACCGGTGTTGCCTCAATACGTGCTGGATTGCTCAAGAAGGAAAGCAAGGGGTGGCAAAACGACGTATGTCAGAGCAACCACGCTGAGCCTCCAAGTCTGACCATCACATCAGCTTTCAAATTCCAAGTTCAACGATGCTAGGGAGCGAAACCGCTTTTGCATAGAGGTGAGTCGTCAGTTCCTAGTGCCTCATGTAATATATCTACGTTCATTTAGGATCCATTCGAGACCGATTTCAATGTCGCGCGATGCGTTACCAAGGAAGGATTATATCAGGTAGCCGTGAATCTCAACTGCTAGCAGGATTGGTGTTTACTTTATGGCTAGATACGCGGTGAATTCATGCGCGCGTCCCGTATATTAGCAATGCGGCCGCGCGCAATCCTGGCACTTTCTCAACTCTGTGAAGAGAAGGCTAGTGGTGTGTCTCCAGCCCCGCCCCCTTCACTCTTTGTTCCTCCCCGCCTGTCAGTTCCATCGCAGGGTCTCTTCAGCGCCGGCACCGGCCCTATACAATCAGGGGGTGTGTCTTCCTCACTTCATTCTCCCAAACCGGAGTTCCTCGAACCCGGACGCCGAACTACTGCAGAGCACCACATGCCCGAGCATATGGCTCCTAAGCGAAGCCAATGGACCAGCCCTCCTCCTCCAGAAGCCTCCCCTGAACGTCACGCAATGTTCCAGGATCAGCTCGAACAGGGCATTGCGTTGGCAACAGCTTCAACCATTGCAAGAGAGTACGCCATATCAACTATGTCAGGTGATAGCCTTGAGATTCTGAATGACGAGGAGAGTCGTTCGGAAGCTGCCGGATCTGATGACCTTCAATCCACCCGGTCCTTTAACGAGGGGTCCTTGGGCGAACCTCCTATACCGGTGCCGATGGTTATGCAACCTTCGAGCTCCAGGGGCAGGTTGATATCGAGGCCCGTAAACCCCCCAGATGGCCAAACTATTCATCCCATTACCATCCAAGAATCTGAGACAATTTCACAGAAAGCCGATCTTATCCGGCGCTCACAGTCTGGACCCCCGAACCGGAAAGCGGCCAATCGTTTCTCATGGCCATCGGTCACATACCCTACTCCTGCTCTCTTTCAAACTTCGCCGTCCACGCCGTCACATCGTCCTCATGTTCAAATTCCCTCCCAGACCACCGCCACTTCAACTGTATTCTATGAAACTACCGCGACGCGATCCCACATCTCGCAGCCATTTTCCGCCATTCAAGGACATGCTGTCGATGCCACACGCAGTACATACCCTACATCTGGATCTCAATTGTCATCTATGTCATCATATCATCTTCGCGCAAATGAGCTCGGGGAGAGTGTACCTCCATCCCTCGAACTTGAATTATCGGCCATTAATCTATCTGACCCGGGCTTCTCTGGCGACAGGAAGTCGTCTGTGACCGGGGCGACAGGTTCACCATTGTTGACGTACTCGCACATATCCCTTCCACATAGGCATGTCCCATCTATTGCTACAACTACATCCCATCCCGACCACTTTTCTAGGTCTGATTCCCGATCGTCTTCCCCCTCATTTACCCGGCTTGCCCATCGTCACTTCGACATCTCGAGTGGAAGGATGAAGTCAAGATCACCATCTCAGTCCCCCTTGAGAACGAATGTCCTCCAAACACCTGTAGGTATCGAGACGAACGTGAACTCGCCCACTTATCCACACTCGGTTTCATATGTAAACTGTTCCTCGGCACCCATGTCACCATCCTCACCGACGACACACGAGGAGCCTCTGCATTACTCGTCACCTCGGCCTCCAGTGCAAATACCTGTCAAACTAGGAAGTCATTCAGGGTTGAGATCACCTATGAATCTAGGGCAACCGCACACAATACCCTCTGCTTCTGGCTCTGTGAACGCTGTGGGATCACCGCGAAGCGTGACACCACTTCGATGATGCAAACTGGCCCGTAGTTGCTCCTGGAGGTTATAGAGATAGATGATCGAGCGCTTGAAGTTGCCATTCCTCTCCACGGTGTACGGCGTATTAGTCTGCATACTGCGAATCAAGCAGCCACAATGCAGTCAAGCTTGGAGGGGCCCTTCTCACGATGTCATGCTCATTGTAGCTCTTGCACAAACCTTTGCGCTCGAAACCGCTTCATGTAATCACTCTACTACAGTGAAGTGACAAGGTCCAAATACATGGCTAGAATCATTCTTGCTGTGCAATGCGAGTACATTGTCATTCCCATTTCGCAGCTAGACTTGGCGGTCGAAAAGAGATGGCGACAGGAGCAGCATCACTCTTGGGCGATGAAAGGATTTGCAATTTCTTCAGAGCCATCAACGGGGCTCAAAAGTGTGATAGTGGGACCACGAAGCACGACTAATCCCAGCATGCGTATGTGAGGTTCGGGTTCTGATTGGCGATTAGTAACAGACGACATCAGATCGTGAGGATCGGAACGGAGATTTAGACACCTTGCAGTTCCTCCTCGACCTCGTCAAGCACAAGGTTGAGTAATTGATCGTATCCTTTCAAGATACCTTTGACTACCAGGCGGGTCAGGGTGCATCATAACAAGAGCGATATAACAAGATACCCTCACGACCGCCGGTAAACTTGACCCGAATCCTCTCGTTCACATATTTTGAGAGATCGAGAATAGCTTCGCGCTTGCTCTTGCTTGAGTCTTATCAACATGGATGGCTGGTAGGTTGTAGAGCGCTTACTTTGCGTCGGCGCTGGGTGGAGGTGGTTTTGCACTTCGGATGGCAGAAGTACCACGGCCACCTCGTGCAGCACCACGAGCCTGGGAAGGGTGAGGGTGCGATTGCACGCAGGAGCAATAGTACCAACCCGATCTGCCATAGATCAAAAAGGTCGATGGGACACTGCGAATGCTTAGATTACCTACAGGAGCAGCACTAACCATACGAGAATTACCTACGATGTGGTGTGGATTGACGTGTTATGCGGTGTAGAGGAGGTCGTGGTCGCTGCCTGGGGCAGGGGCAGGGGCCACTTGGGACGATAATTTTTGAACACCCGCTTGCCGCGCGTCTTGTTCTGTCCTCCCTCAGCCCACCAAGAAAGCTCACCAACGAAAACAGCACTCAAGAAAAGATCAACTCAAACGTACGCTCTCTTTTCTTTCGGCTGCAGACATTTTTGTCTACTCGCTCATCAACGACGACGCCTACGCACTATCAAGTCCTGATCATGAACGCCAGCGAGCTCCTAGCAAATACCCTATCGCCAGGTACGCCACCCGTTTGCATGCACGGGATAGCAAGTACTGATATGCTATCCTTTTCCTCGACTTACAGACGCGAATACGCGTCAGAGTGCTACCCAGCAACTCGAGAATGCCTCAAGAGAGAACTATGTATGTATCAGCTCGTCCTATGGGACTCTCGTTGACTCGCTGAGACAGCCAGCGTACATGACCATGCTCTCCGTAGAGCTTGCCAACGAGAACTCACAACTACACATCCGCAACGCCGCAGCTCTCGCCCTCAAAAATGCATTGTCTGCTCGTGTACGTAAACGCGCTGTCGTCTTCTCCTTCGAGTTTCTACATTAGTTATCCAGGATGCTGCAAGACAAACCGACTTCGCGAATAGATGGTTAGCGTTTGACACTGTTGCCAAGAGCAAGATCAAGCAGGACACATTGGTCACTCTTGCTTCACCCATGGCCAAAGCAGGCTCTTTCGCTGCCCAAGTGGTTGCTGCTATTGCAGCGGTGGAACTTCCACACGATCAATGGCCAGATCTTATCGAACTACTTCTCGGCTTTGTGAACAGCTCTGTTAATACAAACCTCAAGATCGCTACGCTGCAGACTATCGGTTACATCTGCGAGTCAATTGTGAGTCGTGTGACTAGTAGTTGTCTTATCGCCTCACGGTTTCTCCCCAGAAGCCCGAGATTTTGAGCCTGCGATCAAACGAGATTCTGACGGCTGTGATCCATGGGGCTCGTAAGGATGAGCCATCTTCGGACGTTCAATTGGCTGCTGTGGATGCGTTGTACAACTCTCTTGAGTTTGTCCGCGAGAACTTTGAGCGCGAGGTGTGCTACGTGAATCATGCCGTGCGATGTCACTGAAAGATTTGATAGGGCGAGCGTAACTACATAATGCAGGTTGTGTGTGAGGCTACCCAGAACCCTTCAGTAGCCGTTCAAGTCGGTGCATTCGAGTGTTTAGTCAAGATAATGGCCCTTTATTACGACAAGATGGCGTTTTACATGGAACAGGCACTGTTCGGGGTGCGTAGTCGTCTACTACATAATCTTCTTGTGTGCCAACCCCGTATTTTCAGCTGACAGTCATGGGCATGAAACATAGCGATGAGCGTGTGGCGTTGCAAGCCGTTGAGTTTTGGACAACTGTTTGCGAAGAAGAAATTGAACTTGCTCACGAAGCACGAGAGGTCACTGTGTTCTCCTATTAGGTTTGCGTCGCTCATTTCATTCCTCAGGCTGCCGACTATGGCGAACCACCAGAAGTCGAGTCCAAGTTTTTTGCAAAGGTTGCATTACCCGAAGTGATCCCTGTGCTTTTGTCCCTTCTCACGCGTCAGGATGAAGATGCCGATGAGGACGAGTGGAATATCTCCATGTCTGCAGGCACATGCTTGAGCTTCATGGCACAAGCCGTTGCAGATCCTATTGTCCCAGCCGTCATCCCCTTTATTGAAGCACACATCAAGTCACAAGATTGGCATCAGCGGGAAGCTGCGGTCATGACATTTGGCTCGATCCTCGATGGTCCTGATCCCACTGTATTAATGCCGCTTGTGAATCAGGCTCTCCCCCTCTTGATCGGAATGATGAACGACTCCAATATACACGTCAAGGACACGACTGCATGGACGCTCGGACGCATCTGTGATTTGTTGATCATCACAATTAAACCTGACGTTCATCTCCATCCTCTGGTGTCCGTACTTGTGACCGGCCTCCAAGATAACCCTCGGATTGTGACTAATTGTTGTTGGGCGTTGATGAACCTCGCCGACCAACTTGGATATCTTGAGGAGGAAAATGAGTCGTCGCAAACTGGTCACCTGTCACCATATTATGATGGCATCGTTACTGCCCTCCTTCGTGTCACAGAGACGTGAGTGCCCTCGGATTAAGGCAGTATTCTAGAGTCTTATGATTGCTTTCAGGACAACTAACGAGGCTAATTTCCGGACCTCCGCTTATGAGGCTATCGCCTCTTATGTTACCCATGCGAGTGCCGACGTCATCGGAGTCGTTCAAAATACTCTACTCACCATTCTCGCTCGTATGGAGCAACTACTGGGGATGCAGGTATGTAGCATTGTTTTGGTCTCTCCAGTGGTCTTACCGAGTATCACAGAACCAGATTGTTGGTGTCGATGACCGTAACAACTGGAATGAGCTGCAAAGTAATCTGTGTAGTGTTGTGATTGTGAGTCGCCTTTTTGCTACTATGTTTGTAAGGTCTTAGTTGATTTGGCCCATAGAGCATCGTTCGCCGACTGAGTGATGGCATCCAACCTATGGCAGATCGCATCATGACTATCATTATTGAACTTATCCGCGCAGCTGGGAAAACATCGACTGTTCTTGAAGACGCATTCTTGGTCGTTGGGTCACTCGCATCTGGCAAGCACCGTCTGTTCTTGGTCATAGGGTAATTTTTTAATGGTGCTTTTTGCCGTAGCTCTCGAGGGAGCTTTTTCGCCATATATCCAGGCATTCCTACCATACCTATACACTGCTCTCAAATCTCATGAAGATACCCAATTGTGCATGGTTGCCGTCGGCATTATTGGTGATATTTCACGCGCATTAGGTGATCAGAGCGCGCAATACGCTGGCGCATTCATGAATGTTCTGCTGGAGAATCTCCAGAGTGAGGTTTTGAATCGCAATGTCAAGATTTCTATATTGTCGTGCTTTGGTGACATTGCACTTGCGATCAACGTTGCGTTTGAGCCGTACGTTGACACCACGATGAGTGTGCTGAGGCAGGCGGGTGCACTTCAACCTAATCCTGTGAGCTTTGCTGCTTCGTTCTCCTTTGATCATGTTTATTCATCATCGTCCGATAGCTCGACTTTGATCTCGTCGACTACGTAACTCAACTACGCGAGGGTATTTTGGAAGCTTATACAGGAGTCGTCACTGGCTTCAAGAACACTGACAAGGGTACGCTGTCATTTTACATGTTCTCCTCCAGCTCACTAACTTCTCTAGTTGATTTACTCCTTCCTCACTCGTCAAATATCCTGGAGCTCATTCAACGGTGCTTGGCCGATGATGATCGGTCGGAAACTACCGTTAGATTGTGTTTTGGCCTCTTGGGTGACCTTGCAGACTGCTTCCCCAACGGCCAGCTCAAACAATTGCTACTTTCTGAATGGATAGCGTCAGATCTACGGAACAAGCGTGGTATGTCTCCAGAAACGAAAAAGACTATGCGTTGGGCTCGCGAGGTGAGATTGTTCACGTTGATGAAGACTCTACCTCTCAGACATCCTCTTACTTAGATGATCAAGCGTGCGATTGCATAGAGCCACCATGTGTAGTCCCTTGACCCGTTGGGTGCTTTCAGATTCTACTTTCTTTATATCTCATCCAGTGCAAGCGAACTAATTAGTCTTGTCACCCTCCCGTTTTTCCGCATCTTGAATCCGGATTCTGAGTGTAACATTCCCGTCAATCGCCATCTGAAGGAGGCACAGCATATCATTCTCATTTTTTTGCATTCGCATGTAATAGAAGACGGTAGCCTGTGATTTGGTAATTTTAGCTTTCTTCCCTTTGAGTAACCAAATAACTATCGGATTTCGTGTCCGCTCTGTTGATCGACCTAAGTGATTCTGCATTCCCGTAGTACATTCAAGTATCACTAAGTGCGTTTCACTGTGACCGGCACATTCAATGCATGGAGTGAGACTAACAAAAAACCTCGGTTTTCATTACCCGTCGTACCACGAAGAAAGGTGGCATTCCGTAGTGACTGGTCTCGTGCCATAGATGGGAGAATCAGCACTCAGCTCTATCCATTATCGTCCTTGTCAACGTCAGTGAGGATTGCCTTGCCAGTTTCAGCACTCCGAGGTCAGTCATTCGGCCTTCCCTCCTTCAATCTGATGTCGGACTCCCTGATGTCGAACTCCGTACACCTGCCAGCATCTCCCATTCTCTGTTGCACACCGACACTCTCCTTAATAGTAGGAAGAAAATCAGATTCACGCATACGTCTGACTGCTGATCATAGCGCTGCTGATCCGTGTATGTAGGACTTTGTCGACAAGAGACATACCACCGAGATCGTGAAGACTCTGAACCTGTACCGGAATGAGAACTTGTACGCATGAGTGGTGATTCCCTTTAGCCATTTCTGAGCACGCTTTTTCGTCTCACCCCCAGAGCGATCAACCGTTCCTCTGTCGTCTCTGTCCAGATATCTGACCAGCGCACGTTCAAGGGACGCGGTCAGAGTCAACGACATTCTCGACCTCGAACCAGGTAGGCATGGTAAGTGTCCACTAGTGGAGCATCATTCTGCACGCCTGACAAACGCAAACTTCTACAGAGAGGCTATGCCCAAATTTAAAATTTTCTAACAGCGACCTTGTGGTGAACAACAAGCTCATCATGCACTTTTCGATGGACAATCAACCACTGGACGTACCGCTCAAACTCCACCCCGGTCTACATCGAATAAAATTACAGCAGCCCCCGTCGTTGAAAGCAGTAGCACTGGTGCTTCTGGGATTGACAGCCCTCCTGATGGATGGGAGGAAATGAATGTTCCCAAAGAGCACGCATACTATGTTGACCACAATACTCACACAACTACCTGGGTTTGTCCTCGCCTCCATACGACTATCGATCTCGTGAGATTGATGAAAAAAGTACAACCATCCAGCTACGGGCTATTTCTCAGCTTGCTGTTTCTCAACTTGGTCCTCTACCACCTGGATGGGAGATATGCCCCTATTCGGTTGCGGGCCTTCGTCGATCACAATATCGAGATCACGGCATGGGACGATCCTCGTTTTTCATCCCTGTTGGCCAAGAATGAATGTGCCACAATACGAGGATGGTTTCCGAAGGAAGCTCATTCATTTCCGCAGCTGGCCCGCTATGTGTACACGACCGGGTGATTGCCAGTTCAAAGTCATGCGAAAGCACGTCCTCGAGGGCAGTTACGCAGAGATCATGAGGTACACGCCTAATTACTGGAAGAGGCGCCTGATGACTGGATTCGTTGGCGAAGGTGACCTGGACTTCGGTTGCGTTCCTAAAAAGAAAAAAAAAAGAAAAAAAAAAAAGTGCGCTTGTGGGCATACATAAGTGATCGCAAACTGACCTTCTATCAAAGGTCCCTTTCTTTTCTCGTGCGAGATGTTCGACCCGTTCGTTCTACTGCCCCGTTTGAACTCTCCGCACACGATAACCGTACTCCTCAGATCGGTCCTGTTTCAGGCATAAACCTTGAACGGTTGAGTTTACTTCAGGTCCTTCGAACGTTGCTTCGAACTTGCTATCTTCCATCAATGCCCTCGACGCATACTTCATCGTCAGTCTCCAGAAGATGATTTTGACAAAGAATGTCATACTACCGACGTGTCGATCCGGTACTTCACTGCCGACCTACACAGACGGTGTGAACCTCCCACATGCGTCGTACTCTCGGACACTTATTCCGGACTCAGCGGGGAACGACATCACTGACGTTATCGAAGAGACATTCACCACGACCGAAGAACGACCTGGAGTACCAGTAACCATCGAGCTGAAGCCTGGGTGGCGCAGACGTTCCCGTGACCGAGGAAAACACGCTGATATTATGGCCGATGCGAGGCACAGCGTCGGATATCAGTTAGAGGGTGCTATGTAAGGCTTCAGCAAGTTAACCCCAAGGGCTTGATTGCGGTCTTTGATGAACACGTCCATTTGAGGACTCCCCTGACTGAGTAGAGAGTACTCGAGTCCTTACTCACAGCTAGATTGATGAAATAAATGTGACTGGAAGGCCTACACAATCCACTTTAAGAGCATGGTCAGCGAAAACATACGATGACCGTGTAATCTCGCGAGTAGAGCTGGAAAACTTCGAATGAGCTGTACCTACGACTCAGTTCGCATGTCGTTGAGCCATCCAGAATTTCGCATAGGATTTAGTTAACATCGAATCGATACCAACACTGGTCAGGTGCACAGCAAAAATAATCAAAAGTACACTGCAAAAGGTTTATAGTCTACTCTCCAGCAAGACAGCTTCCCTCCTCCAGCCTAGCGTTCCCTGTCCAAACGCAGCTTCGAGCGCCTCATCAATCGTCCGCACGAAACAAAACTGCATGTCGCGTCGTATTTCAGGCGAAATGTCGTGTTCGACGTCTTTCCTGTTCGCCCACGGAAGAATGACCTTGCGAATTTGTGCTCGGTGGGCACCAAGCACTTTCATCCGAATTCCGCCAACGGGCGTTACTCGCCCGCGAAGCGTGACCTACCGAACAAAAAAGAATGAGATGCGGACATCGACATGCGATTCTGCATGAACTAACCTCCCCTGTCATTGCAACATCCTTTGGAACTGTTGCACCGCTGAGCAGTGACACAAAAGCGCACGTCTGAAACGCCATGAGTGGCACGAGTGTACAGATGTTCAAGACTGACACTTCCTTACCATGGCGATGCCCGCACTCGGGCCATCCTTCTTCTGAGCTCCCGCAGGAAGATGTAAGTGCACGTCAACAGGAGCTGGGACCTTGAGGGGGTCAATGCCCCGCCCAGCCGTGATTCCAAGTTCGAATGCATGGGACTTTACCCAGCTCAGGGCAATCTCCCCGCTTTCTTTGATGACATCCCCCAAACTGCCCGTCAGCTTCAGTCTTCCAGTACCAGGAAGAGCCGTGCTCTCAACAGGCAAGATCCCTCCTTCGCCCATACCAGTGACAACAAGCCCGTAAACAACGCCACGTTTCTCCTCTCGTTCTCGTTCTTCGCCGTCCCACCGAGGCACGCCGAGGATATTCTCCAGCTCGTCTTTCTCGACGACACTGTGCCACTCTTTGGGTTTCACCCCCTCGCCAGCGCAAGCATCGAGGTACTCAGCCCACTCCACAGCTTTAGACCTTACGACTGCTCCGATCGCACGCTCGAGACTACGCACACCAGCTTCGCGGGTATATGCTGTGACAATATGGACCAGGGCATCATCTGTGAGTTGGAGCTGAGATGGGGATAGTCCATTTGCATGAATCTGCTTTGGTACGAGGAACCGTCGTGCAATGTGCATCTTCTCGTCGTATGTATATCCCGACAACTCAACGACCTCACATCGATCTAGTAGCGGAGCGGACATAGTCTCGAGTGTATTTGAGGTACAGATGAAGAGCACTTGACTGAGATCGACGGGGACGTTAATATAGTGATCCTGAAGATTGCCAATAAGTGGTTATCCCGGTAGTGTTGCGCTTATACTTGCATTGAATGAGTGGTTCTGCTCAGGGTCGAGCACCTCCAGCAAAGCAGCTGACGGATCACCGTGAAAGTTGCTGTGACCGACCTTGTCGACTTCATCGCTGAGCGAAATACTAGATCGATATCCTAGGACGGTTTATCAAGATGGAAGGCACGTACAGTAATATGACAGGATCACTCCTTCCAGCTTTTCGAAGCGCCTGGACGATCACACCAGGGCCCGATGCAACGTATGTTCTTCGGTGTCCCCTGTGTACATTTCTACTTGAGTCCCTTATTCCTCGTAGTCTGAAGGCAGGAATAACAACCTAACCTCAGCCTCGTCGCGCACTCCGCCAAGGGAAATCCGCTGAAAGGGTCGACCTAGAGCTTTTGCGACTGACTGACCGAGTGAGGTCTTTCCCGTTCCAGGTGGACCAACGAACCTACAAGTTCAGTAAACTCGATCAAACATTTGCGGTTTAAATAGCCATTATCCCTTACAATAATATCGGACCTTTCACACCCCTCTTTCCCTTTGGCGATGACAGTTTAGATGTCTTCACAGGAGTCAGACTCTGTCGTGCGGCAGCACTTCGATTAGAAACAGGGACCAGTGCACAATCGAGATTTGACTGCTCTGCTGAAACCTTGACCGATTTATTCGGAGGTTCTTCAACTATTGCCGTGATTGGACGCGACGAAACAGCCTCATCAGCAATTGCGTGCAGTCGAACAACCACAAGGTATTCTATAAGTCGGCGCTTAATTTGATCCAGTCCATAGTGATCTGCATCGAGCTGAGCGCTATAAATCTACGATCAGTATCGGTAGTGACATTAAAAAGGGAGAAATGATGATGCACTGAAGGATGACTTACCGGGCCTTGGCTAAGAACCCCGAGTCCTTGAGCGCGTCTGGTGCGATCGTCTGGAGAGCCAGAGTAGATGGCCATGGGATACTTGTCAACCATTCGAGCTAGACCTCGAGTTAGCATTTGCACCTCTCTAAATGCAGTCGAATCTTACATATGTTCTAACGACACCATGTTCGACACTACCCTGGGGAATCCGTTTTAATCTCCTCCACTCTCTAACACCAACCTTTCTTTCCTCACTATTTTCGTCAAGAGCTTCGATCTTCTTCTGAAGGTCTGCAAGGTCGTCTGCATCTGCCTGTTCGTCGTCGTCTAGCTCACTACCCGAACTTCCTGTTCCAAAACCAGTTCCATTTGGACTGCCCACCTGTCCAGGAGTCGTACTATGCAAGCTATGGAGTTCACGCTGAATTGCTGCGAGTTGCTGACGGAGGAAAAACTCCTTTTGCTGACGCGAAAGCGACTCATCGACAGCGTTGGCAATCCTCTTCGAGACCTCGGATATGGACAGCTGTTTAACAAAGAGCTCCATCGCACGGCGAAGACGGCCCTCGACCTCAGTTGCGGCAAGGAAATCTATCTCACGGAATCGGATTAGTGGAGAAACGGGTAAGGGAAGAAAGAGAACGAAGAGGAAACTGAACTCACCGAGCTTGTCGGCGTACAGTCCGGAGATGGATGCGACGAGAACATCAGCCATCCATGCGGCGCGCTGGATAGAAAGTTCCTCAACCATGGAGGCGACCTTGAGCCAGTCGTCTTTCCTCTGAACTTGGATGGAATCCTTGGCAAGTCGGTCGAGCAACCTGAGGGCGGCACCTTTGAATGCCTCGACAGTCTCATGAGATGGCGTAGTGTCGGCTGGAGGGTAGGCAACTGCATGTCGTGGAAGAGAATCGAACGTCGAGGGGTCCAAGTCGAGGGGCTGGAGGAGGCGAACGCGGTTCAGGCCATGAAGATAGAGCAAGTAGGGGTAACGAGGGACAGGCGAAGCCACGGTACGGGCACGAACGAGACGGACGACGCTCGCGGTAACTCCGTGGGTGGGTGGTGGTAAATTAACCGGGACAGGTGGCACCGCAGCTACGTCACTGTTAGTGGACTCGAAGGGCACGGGGACTGGGATGGCGGCGAGAACAAGCTGGCTAGCGTCGGAGTCGTCGAGAATGGCGAGCAGACTGTCTGCAAGTGTCCTCGAGATTGGAATAGTGAGCCTTTCTGTTGGGAGAAGGAGGAGGGGGTAAGGGAGCGGGAGGACAGGCAAGCGGGGAGGGGATGGCATTCTGAGTACAAGGTAAAGTCGCATTCACATGATCCAACTTGGCGCTCAGTCCTGCTCTCACACGGCTCAACAGACACCGCACGACAAAATCCAGAGTCAACCTTTTTTATGTATTTTTCGCGTCTTTTTTTCGAAATTCTACCTATTTTATCCACGAACCTCGTCCTCAGCGTGAAGCCCTCGACAAATCACTGCGCAACATGGCGTGAGTGAGCACGAATCCCGTCAGTAAACGGACACAGTGTGACACACTTGAAGGCAGCATCAATGCAGGACTTGACCTCCTTATAGCTCACGACTAGGCAGCTTTGCTCGTCCCGAGAGGCCAGCATGATGCGTTCGTCCGTTCCACTGTCAAGCTGCAATGAAGATGGCATCATACACACTCAATTCTATTGATTTCTTCGGTGCTAACCTTGTTCAGGCAAGTGAGAACATGCGACAGGTTGACGACAGGGTTTCCATTCTCGTCCACCTGATGGAACACGTAGTCGCGAAATAGTTTGATGATATACCTATCTCCCGTTTCAGACCAACGTGGCTCACGAGCAAACCTGGCAGTCAATATAGCCAACCCGCAGAGTTACGAACAGGAAAGGCACGCACTCTGGCCGCTCGTTGATGAACCCAAACTTGCACAACAAACGAACCAGACGACCGTTCTCAAGCTCACTAGCGAGCTCACTTTCGAGCCGGTCGGTTCCACTACGGCCGAGATAATAGTCAGGACGATATTCCCAGCGATTGACTTGAGTACCTACATCCGAACCTCATCCATCTCACGAAGCAAGCGAGTCTTACCAATCATTTCGATGACCTGTGTAATGTTCTGTATTCATGAAAGAATCCCCATTGGAATCAGTTTGGTCCTTGGAAGAACACTAATTTACCTTGTGCGGACCAGGCTTAGAAATCAGGTACCGCGCCAATGTCTTGACATCCGTAGAGTATATCCTTTCCATCAAGTCCAACGCTTTGGGTAGCGTGTTCATCGCCGCAAGGTTGCCACAGCACAACGCAAAAACCAGCCGCCCGAACATAATCAAGTCTTCTTGTTGTACAAGAATAATGTCTTGCCGTGTGTCATACATGAGGACGTCAACGATACCACATGAACCAATGCGTAGGCTGATATGATGTTAATGACGAATAGGTGGGGGATGGGAGCAATTAAAAGAATACCGATTCGTTCCTGTCAACAGAATTTTTGTTGGATCGACCATGCGAGCTGCCAATCCCGCTTCGTGGATTGCTCGTACCGCACTCGCAATTTGAATGATGTATGACCAGAGCGTGGCTTCGGGGATGACAACATCTGCTATTCCCCCGAACCTACCCTGTGAAAATGTAGGCTGCTTGGGGCGCAGGTACAGATCAAACAATGTTTGTGAGTTTGGATGGTAGTCATACGACACCACAAGAGCTATGAGTGAGGCGGGTATCAAAACAGTAGGAGTGCGAATGGAAGAAAGCACAGACAATTATCGTTGAAGGCACGTGTTGTGAATGCTTCCCGAACCCTAACGATATTAGGATGTTGCACTCGAGACCAGGTTTCAATCGTGCTGAATGCAGCCTGGTGCATGAGTCTGAAGTCTGTACGGGTTAGTTGGTTTTGATTCTCCCCCTCTCCAAGGAGAACGGACTCTCGACTCGCCGCAAAGCGTAGGGTAGGCCATCATTGGCGTTTGTCGCGCGGTATACTGCTGAGAACCAGCTAAAGAACTTCCGCCGGTCAGACGGTGTTTGTTCGAGTGGAACGAGTGAGTGATAGCCCTGAAGCTTGTCAGGAATATTATAGGGGGAGAATGGGGTCGAATAGACAGCCTCCGAACGCTTTTGCAGCTCTTCACGGACGTTGTCGGACATAAAGTGTGACGGAACAAGTGACTCTGGAATCGGCCTAGTGTATAGATGATAGTCGAGCTAGATTAGAGATGAGTGATCGTTGTCATCACCATCCGAGCACGAATGTACAACTGACGGACTGCCGAACATAGGGTGGTTGAGTAGGCTGATAAAAGCTACTCAGAGATGTGACTGGGTCATCGAAACCAGCCTGAGTTATCTACGAATGACCGAATTAGGGCTGGTGAGCTGGAGTAGAGATAAGAAACCGACATGATCTGATGAGTACGTAAGTGGATGCACCACTTCCTGGTATTCGAGTGCCACATCCAGTTCATCGCGAGACTGACCGGAACCATTATTCGATGGCTCCTGCCCATACAAGTCGTATTCGTCATGATTCGGGTAATATGGCGTCGGGGAGGAACTAGCCGCATGCTTAGCGGAGGCATGGTGGCAGACGACGTGGGGCTCACGAGGGAGAGAGTGTGTGTGACGCGGTCGGGGACGCAGCCGAGACAGGGTTGAAACCTATCTTGGGTACAAACACTGGCGCATTGACCGCCTGAGCGGTCAAGGTGGAAGGCGCTGGAGAGTCCGGGGGTGCCCTGAAGAGAGTTGACAGCGTCATTATTCTCTAGAAATGGAGTCACTCACGCATTGGGGTCGCCATCTGGCTGAGGGGGATGTAAGCGTGAAGGTGAGAGAGTCGAACGTCGTACCGGGGGATGGTAATAGATGCAGCCCTTATCCTGAAACCGACAAGAGCTGACATAGCCGATCAATAGCTGAAGCACAGAGATGGCATCGAGTATTACCCGTAAATGTGTATGTTCCTGCACTGGCGCTGGGGTGATTCTGTTCCCAAAGGAAGTTGGGATGTGAGCGAACGAGAAGGGAGTATACGCACCCCTCTTGGCCAGAGGTTTTAGGTCGTCTGATTGTTCCGCTGGATGGACGATCCTGACAGCCGAGTTCGAAGACTGAGGCCTCGCGAAATATGCCATTAAATCGTCCAGAGACGAGGCAGAACTCGAAAATTGTCACCTCCAACTCCATCAGTGGATCATTTCATTTCATTTCATCATTAGTCAGCTGTCGGTAGATCCCGCAGCTGACTAACACATATCCATTGGACCTCTCACAGTGTGGCTGTGGTACTACGATAAGCCTAGTCTACCTCCCCGCGTGAGGTCGGGATAGCTCTGAGGGTGGCGTCCCTCCTCTTTTTGAGCGCATTGGTATACGTCATACAGACCCATTTGATATATCCAAGGTCTTTGATCCTACCGTGCTCAGCTAGCCTTGCGTGGAGTACATCAACGTCACCGAACGTAACGATGGGAGGCACGCGGTCGTCCTTTGGGGAAACAACCGATGTAAGTCGAACCAAAGGTCGTGCGGTCGAGGACACTTGGTTCGTAAGCACCGTCCGGGTAGAAAGGATGGGGGGTTTGGCAAAGAGTCGAATGGTAGCAGATTTTGAAGTGGCCTCGGTAGACACCATCACCGGAGATGCGCCAGGCGAGGCCAGCTGGGAGACCGGCTGCAGTACTGCGTTCGGCGGGTATCGAGAAACAAATGATCGTAGTAGCTCTTGGGCGCCGTCGATGTCACCAGATCTACGAATCGATCAATCAAGTACGAGACGCAAATATTGGCGATACGGCCCACAGTACAAGTATTCTTCTCATGGAGGCGTGCGCCTTCTCAATCAACCTTGCAAATGATCCGATAGTTGCCTTTCCGTCTCTTACACCGTTTGCTTCTGTTACTTCCCAGCGCCTCCAGACGTCCTTAGCCCATCGAACTGCTGTAGGACGATCTTCAATATGCGCTATCGCACACCTCTCGAGTGCGTTGATATAGCTATATTCGTCAGGATCACCGAATGCATCATCTTCGCCAAAGAGGGAATTAAAGGCGTCTCGCGAGGTCTCAATGCTGGCATGTCTGTAGAATACAGACAAGTAGGCGTTCAAAAGTACGGGTGTTAGTTCCACGCGCGCAAACCTGCCTGAGAGTAGGCCGCATTGGGGAGAATTGCGCGCTGTCCGCGGTGACAGATATTTATCCTGAAGAATTCTGTCGAAAAGTGCTCGCGTTTCTGCAATAACGTCAGAGGATGTCTGGGGAGGGAGACGGGAAAATGAAGGCATGCGCTCTGTGTTCTCTGCTAGGACATCAGAGAATACATCGGGGCTCGGTGCCGCCTTCGCTTGGGCTTCGTCTATCGAATTCTCTCCATTTGACGCGGCACTATCGTCGAGAAGTCGAGTCGCCTCTCTTTTGAACGGCGGTTTGTACGACGCATAGGTGTGAAAAATATGGGTCATCAGCTCCGCATCTACCACCGAGTTTTCATCGTCGCTGCCCCGGACAGCCTCCGCGAGTATCCATCTGGCCCTCCTAAGATCCCCTGCACGTTTGCAGCCTTCCAATAGGGCGCACCATAAGCCTCTCCCGCTCAAGTCCGTTATCGAGTAGTGGTCGCTCATCTCCCTCGCAAGCCTCATACCCTCTCCTAGCCACTCTGGCCCGGCTCGGCTACACACCCTTATGACAGCCTCGTATGCACCTTTTGTTGGTTTGACCCCATTCTCCTGCATCTCCGTCCAGAGGTCCAGGGCACGTTCAGGTTCCGGTCGAGAGGACAATACACAGGCACGAATCATCACAGCGTAGAGGTGTGCATCGGGGACGGGGTGGGCAACATAACGCATGTGGGCGAAGAGATCCCATGCTTGCGCTTGCGCCGCAGCACGTCCAAGCCCGGGGTTTGAAGAAGCACACGTCTCGACATTGAAAAGTGCGGAAATGACTCTAGTGTATGACTGAATGGGTGCAAAATGACCGCTGGCTTCATATTGGTGCAAGACTGCAAGTGCACCTGTCGGAAATTGTTGGGTGATTGAATGTGAGGAAGAACAAGTGGGGAAGGATGCATTAATGATGTGAGCTTTGACATGAAGGTCTCGCTGGTGTTCACTCGGTGGCACTGGGAATGTGGTAACGAAAAAAGTCACCTCAGGAAGCGATACACATACCAGACGGAGTACGAAACACCAGCGATTCGAAGCCTTGGATATTGCCCCGCTTCGCATATTCCACAAGTAAGGTATCAACAGACCCATCGAGAACCTCGAACCTTGCCGTCTGTGTTGGAGTATGTGCTGTCCGCGACGGAAGTGCGATTGCATGGTGCATCCGGGACCGACGGGAGGGGGTCCGCACCAGCTTCGAGAGTCTTGACGGAGCCTTGACAATCATATGGCTTTTGAAAACCTAATCGTCGGACGAGCCTTCGTGATACTAAGAGCACGCGATTTACGGTCCCAGTAAGAATTGACTGAGGTCAAATAAATTGAATCAGCACAGCATGCTGGTGTCGGAGCTGGCATGCTTTCCAAGTTTGCGGATATCAACCACACTACGTTCAGGTAAGACTACAGATGAGATAGGATCTGTTCGATCGTGAAAATTAAGGTATTAAAAGGTTAAGTAGGGTAAGTAAGGTGTTCTTCTCTCCTGTGGGAACGAGTGCGTCGACATCCAGACTCTCTACTAGCAAGCAATATATAATGAACTTACTCTACAGCAAGCCCAAGTTCTTGCTCCAAGCCTGTGTGGCCCTTGGTCGATGGCAAATCGACGCGGTCGCTCAACAACTGACTCTTCGGCCTTTTTTTCTCCTTGTTGATCGTCCCCTGGTGTTGGCCCCCCTTGTGGGACATGTGTCAAGGTATGATCTGTATCTCCCTGTTTATCTTATACGTTTATATGACTCTAATTGAAAGGGACCACCATATTTTTCCCGAGTGTGAAATGACTCGGACCATATGACCTTATAAAGATTTGAAGCTGTTGGCGATGGACCCGTCGCGAATTGCAGTAGTCCTTGAACGCACTTCGAGATATGACACTCAAACATGCTGTCAGCATATTCTCTCCTGTTCTCCTAGACTTCAATTCAGTCGCCACCAGTTTCCCAAATCGTCCTTCGGCGATGGTAAATCTATGTGTCAGAGAGTATCCAAGAAAATGAGGTACGTGGAAAGCCTGAACCATCCACGTGAGACCGCAGTGAAGTACTGGACCGACAGATTTGAGGTCAGACAATATAAAGCTTTTCCTCAGACCCACCTGACAAGTGAAGCATGCGCTAAGAAAGCAGTGGTGGAATATAGCAGATCCAAGGCAACGTCCAATGAACTTGGAGTAATTCAAATGTTTAGGGTTTACACCTGAAGCAGGACTGGTCTGGAGAGCATGGCTATCGTGCGTGGCGTATTCAAATTGGCAATAGAGCGAGTTGAACGTCTCCTGCCAGAAGAAAAAGAAGTCTCTGATAGGCCGGTTTGCAACTAATTTATCTAGGCTCATCAACACGCCCATAGCCATAGCATAATCCATCTTTTCCATCAAATTCAACCACTAAAAGTTTCTTCAGATCATTAGGTGTTCGCCTCGTGATCTCTTTGTAACTGTCTTCGAAGACATGGTCTCACCCGACTCCGATCGGCCAATTATCTGGCTGCGGAGATGGACAGGCTGCCTTTGGAAGTTGCGTATGTACCGCGGTACTGAAGATGGAAGGCGCGGAGAGACCCATGTTGTGGTCTTTGTGTAGTGATCGATAAGGTAAAAGTGCTGAGGCGCATCCTCCATCCAGCAGGTAGAGATTCAAATTGAAGAACATGCTGTAGCAAGAGAGTTTATTTCGGCCGTCGGGTAGTTGCAGGAGGATTGTGACCGGCATAGTATGGGTGCCCTTCGGGGGTGTACCTTTCCTCCCGTCCACCAGGAAGGGCAGTATTTCTGTCCTGATGATCGATATTCACATATGGATCTGGGGATAGCCAGGTGAAGAAGTCGGGGAGACAAAACACAACCTGTTTCGAAAATCCACCTACGGAAACAACTGTTGTACCGTCAGCAGTGCTATAATAAACAACTCGACGTACTTGTTGTCTTGATCTCCCTGCTGCTAGGGGTGCAAGGGAGATGCTGGCAGATGTACGAGTCCGACATCAGATTGAAGAAGGGAACAGCACGAGAGATCAGGTGGCTGACCTCGAGATCTTAAAACCAAGCTGATGTTTGGCCGTTGACAATAATAACAACGACAATAACAGGGTGGGCTGAGCGCCGAATCTCCCATTTTCAGGTGCCCCTTGCACGCATCCCCAACGCCAGGAACACAACTTGTGATTTATTCCAGGCACTGAAAACTTCTGAATCCTGCTCAAGTTCATTCGGTCCGCGGCGCTATGCACCAGAAATGTCTGAGGGAGAAATACCCTGTTTAAATGTACACTCAGGATAGTCGTGTAGCAATCCGTAAGATGGCCACAACGCCGTGCTTGAATAAGTAACGAACTTCGTGGAATCAACGCCAACAATTACGGGATGAGAAATCTATTACATTTCTATTCGGAACTCAGACACCTAATACATCTGCATCCCGACCAAACCTCTTTTCGTTGATCCTATATCATGCAAACTGTGAAATAGCGCCGCTCCTCGTAATACTACACCGAATTCGAAGCCTAAGGATTATCCGACGGGCGTCAGCGGTGCGCCATTGTTTCAAACCTGAGCTTCTGCGTCCCTCTGGGCGGCATATACTAAGAGGTCGCAAACACGCCTGGAGTAACCCCATTCATTGTCGTACCATGCAATCAGCTTGACGAACGTTTCGTTCAACATGATTCCGCCACTCGCATCAAAGATGGTGCTGGCGGGGTGGCCGACAAAGTCGGTGGAGACCACAGCGTCTTCGGTGTAAGCGATGATACCGTCATACTCAGGGGACTCGGAGGCTTCTCTCAGAGCATTCTTGATATCCTGGTAGGTAGCAGGTTTCGCTAGGCGAACAACCAAGTCCACAACGGAAACATTAATGACAGGAACACGGAAGGCAAGGCCACTGAAGTAGAGTGCAGTGAGTACCGATTCAGGTAGATGCACCAAATGAATTTCCCACTCACGTCAGCTTGCCGTTGAGGCTGGGAATGACCTTTCCCACAGCCTTAGCGGCACCTGTGATGGAGGGAATAATGTTGTTGTTAACAGCACGTCCACCGCGCCAGTCCTTGGAAGATGGGCCGTCAACAGTCTTTTGTGTGGCGGTAGTAGCATGAATGGTACTCATGAGACCCTCGACTATGCCAAATTTGTCGTTGACGACCTTGGCAAGAGGGGCAAGACAGTTGGTGGTACAGGAGGCGTTGGATATGACGGTGTATTTGGGATCATATCTATCGAGGTTGACACCGCAGACGAACATGGGTGCGTCTGCCGAAGGTGCAGAGATGATGACCTTCTTTGCACCACCTTTCAAGTGAGCTGCAGCCCTAATAGAAGAAATGATTTGTATGATCATCAAATTGGATTTGACAACAAGATCACACACTTTTCTGTGGTGGTGAAAACACCCTGATACAGAATGCAATCAGAACTAACACCATCCGCTAGGTATTCTCAATGCGCACCGTGGACTCGACGATGTATTCGGCGCCAACGTCACTCCATTTGATGTTTGCAGGGTCACGCTCAGCAAAGACGGTGATCGCCTTGCCGTTAATGTAGAGCTTGCCGTCCTTGGAATGGACGTCACCGTCAAAGCGGCGGTGGACCGAGTCGTATTTGAACATATAGACCTGTCATATTGTTTTAGTTGTACAATACGTGCAAGCTCCGAGTGACTTACCATGTAGGCAAGATCGATGAAGGGACTGTATAAAGGTGTTGGTCGAAAGCTTTGTAGGGGATCAGATCAAGTGCATACTCGTTAATGGCTACGATGTTGATGTCTGGGTTCTCCAATGCATTGCGCGCGACAATACGACCGATGCGGCCTGGAAATTCGTTAGAAACGCATTCTTTCTGCTACTGTAAGAGTAGCCCACCGAATCTATAGGAAGAAGTCGCACGCAGAGTTAGATCTAACCGTGGGCCAGGGTGACGAGGAGACACACCCGTTGATTCCGACCTTGACCTGAAAGGACTCATGAGCGGTGGCGACGTCACGTCTCATGGGGGATGCTCACCATTGTAGTTGATGGGAGGGAGGACGTGGAGGGAATGAAAACGAGAGGGTGCTTATATGCGCTTAGTATCTAATCCGATTTGCGTGGTTTGTTTTCCCTCGGAGTTAGAATGTCATACCCAGCCCGACCTGCGCCGCACGGCATTTCCGAACTGATAATCGATGGGCGTGGATGATGTATCCGATGAGAAAACATTACATGTAGTAACTGGAATCTGACAATTGGCGAGCACACGTTTGCGCAGGTGGATAGGCCGATGCAGTGGGCGATGCTAGTTACCGCTGAATTGTCCCGCCACAAGACGACGCATTTGCTGGACCTCGGATCTCATCGGTTACATCATCCACGGCATCAATTATCGGTCGGATTTCGGGGTTCGCTCACTAACCTGCATTTCTCAGGGTCGGTGGCGCAGTGCCTTACTGTCCCGATTTCGTCCTGCTCAGCTCATCTTCTTCAGCTTTTCGACATGTCCCCGGTCCACGCCTTCAGTCAGCTACACCTAGGTCTGTGAAGAACATAGAATTGAAATGGCCACAATGGCGCCAGATTACTCATGCGACCTTCTCGTCTTGCCCGAGCTTACTATGAGGTGATGCATTTGGCAACTTATATGACGACACGGTTCGCATTCATAAAACGCGGTGCCACCGTTACAAAGCGGCAGGTCAAGGGACTTGGTGTCCACCAGGAAACTGACAAACGCAACGGATTAGTTGGAGCTACGACACACTGCCAGGGCTCACCCACCCTCGCAAACCTAGATATGGGTACCAGGCATTGTGTGCAGCGCGTTTTTCCGAGCCTATTACTCAGGTGAGTGCAGGCGTACTAACGCAGCTACCGGCACAGGATTGATCCTTGGTCCGTGACCCTCAGCTTATAAAGCGGCACTAACACCGATTGAGAGTCGGCTAATCATAATTGTCCAAAGTAGATCCCGTGTTAGCCCCCACTGGTTAGCGTTGACCACCCAAGGTTACACCCAATGCTGTGAGAGGCATTTACAACAACGAACAGCCCAATAGAAGATAGCCGTGCTGAACTCACGTGGTTGCTGGACTTGGTCTCCAATCGCTCATCACTAGTTCTGTGAGCATTGATCTATGGATTTCAACCTTGGACTATTATCTCACCTCGTATATAGAGGATACCTAGTCGAGCATTCTCAGAGGGTCAATCCAAAGGTAACGAAACTGTACGCGACCACGCCGACTCTGCCCGACGACTGGACCGATCAGGAATCGAAACGATAGACCTGGAGCTGGTCGGAAGAATATACAATTTGAGCCCTCTAACAATATCTCACCGAGTCAGCTCGGTGTGCGAGATTCTCTAGGTGATTTCATACTCTTCTGGGTGTAAGAACTTACAGTGACCTGCAAGTAAAATTGCCATTTTTGATACAAAGATTCGAGTTCCCAGAAACATGCCTGTGTGATACTTTGTTGCATAGAATTCCACTTCCGTGAGTTATCAGTGCGACCCGCGTCCCACGTCGCCCCTGTCACGAGTCTGCTGCCCTGTTATCACAGTCGCTGTCCTTCTCTTTTACGTAGTAGCAGCTCCCCGTTGAGCATTCTGAGTGGATCATCGAAAATCTAGAATGCCGTCGAGCAGGGTGTCTACCTTCCCTCGTCGGTGCACCTTAGTGTCGCTCCGTAGTCGTATAGCGTGTGACAAAGATCTGCGATACCCCAGCTGGTTATGCTCGTTCAGTCAATGGAAAGGAAGGGCCTAGCCTAGATCGGGTGTATGGTTTACGGAGGCAAACCCTACACCCGATCTAGGTGTTGACCGAGAGGACAGGTCGAGTGCCCACACCTCGCCGTCGAGTATGTCCAACGGATGGTCCCACGTACTGTCACCGAAAGGCAAGTGTCGTCATCGATATCAGATGTATCGTCGTACTAGTACAATGGAAACTCAAAAAAGAAGTAGGAGATTCATGTGGAAGGACTGTCAACAAGAGCAAGTTTGGCGAGCCCTGTCGAAGGTATTATTAGCACAAAGGCTCTCCGCAACGTAGTAGCCCTTCGGATCCACCTCATCACATCTAGAGGGTGACCATGGTGCAGCCATTGTAATGTACCCCATTTCCATTTCTATTTCCATTCCCGTTCCCGTTCGCATAAACAACTTTGTTGTCCAACATGTGATCGAGCAACTTGAAAGCCAGCAACGCCGATCCAAATGACAGTGTAAAACCGGACCCTGCATGGCCATACGAATGAACAATCCGACTCGATTTACCGTTTGTGTGAATTCGACCGTCTGCCTCGACGCGAACAGATGTTGTACGGCAGGGGCGCAAGCCCTGGACGAACGGAACCTCGTCTAATTTTGCCTTCTTCAGGGCGGGGATGACTAAATGAACGCGCTCATTCACTTTGTCCATCCTACTCTCAGACGGGCATGTACGTACAGTGTTCGCAACGTTCTTTCATGTCCTTCACCAGCCTGCTTTCGTCTGTGAGGGATAACGACCACTTGTGTGGTTCGACAGACCCTCCGAGCAATAGAGTATCTTCATTTCTACGGAGGTGTTAAATTACTTCAACTGATGTGACTGCGTACTTGACAATTACTTACCGTGGCACGATGAACACTAAGTCGTCGGATTTGTCGATATCTGTATTGCTGACTGCTAGAACCTCCGTAACCCTTGGAAAATACTTTCCGTCGTTCTTGACACGTATTAACGAGCCACTACCGGTGGTAGGAATGGTTAGCCCGTTAGTCAGCACTACATGACCGCTAGTCAAGGCACCACCACCCACCGAACAGGGTAGACTGTAGGGTCATCGGCCAGGTCGATAGCTCCCAATCCGGTTGCATTCAGGATAGCATCAGCACCGTAACGGGCAAGAAGCGAATGTTCCTGATCATATAGGTCACCCTGTATTGGTGCATCCAGGGTTTCGACGACAGCACCCTTGTCGGCAACAAGCTCTCTCAACCAAACAAGGTATGCATCAGTATCGATCTTTTTGAAGGCGCAGATTAGATTCGGAATGATAAGAAAGACCATAAACGTACAACAGGGGCTTCGTGCTGGTATGCATCGATGACATTGGCCTCGGGAGGAATGGAATGAAGTTTGATCAATCCGGGGTAATGCCTGAACTTTGGGATCCTGACTTTCTCGATTTCCATCATTTTTTCGAGCTGCCCGCGCATGTCGGGATGGTCCAGGCGTTTTGTGAAAAAGAAATTAGCCATACGAAGGTTGATTCCGTGATCTTCATCACTGTAATCGAGTGCCAGGTCTTCAAACACATTCCTAGCGGGGGAATGAGCACCTGAAATTCCATATGATATGAGGGGCATGCCTTGAAATGAGCGACCAGGGTCGGGATTTTTCCATGGAAGCTTGATTGGTGTGCTGTCCACAGACAGCGGGAGGATATTCCCACCTGTATATCGCTCTGTGTGTGAATTTGGCAAGTGTACGAGAAAACTTACAAAGCACCCGCGATCTGACCAGTTACACTGGGCGTTGCAGGTGCATAACGGTCCGAGATAACGGTGACGTCATAGCCGAGGTCAAGCAACAGCCAGGCTGAACTACAAAATACCGAGCCATCATCAGTACAGCAGACATTTTGACTGAAATGGCACAAACGTAAGGCCTGTAACACTTCCTCCGACAACGAGGACGTGCTTTCTCATGCGCTGGTAGAATGGTGAACGTTGGGAACGGACCCTGAGGTCTGTCCAAGTTCTGTTAGGGTTGAGATAAATAGCGTTGGAGTTCATGTTTGGTAAAGAATAATTAAGAGCAGCCTTGATTTAATGGCTTCCCTCAAGAAAAAGACGATGCACTACATACGGTGGTTGTTGGCTTAAATATTGTTGGCGCAACATGCGCCATCCGGAGCAAAGCCTTGGTGCGTGTCAGCAATGACCAACAACCTCTCGCTTACAAGCGAACCCATCCCACCGTTTTCTGCCAGGGTGTGTGTACAAGTTGGACCGCGCGCCGAGACTACATGGGCAACTTGAGCGCGATACACCCTGTTCGCGCAAACGGTTTTACATGGCAAGTCTAGGACGTGTTGTATCGATCACAGATTGAATTTACACGGTGTGGAAAGGATTCATCGAGCCTCTGACGGGCGCGCTGACAATGAAATGGACGAGTGATGGAATGAAGTCGGGTACAGGTTGTGGGGTAGGGGTTGATGGCTGTTGGCGCTTATGTGCACGTGGCCTGACTCACGCGGTGGAGTCTTATGGTTTACGGTTCGGGACTCACATGTACTTAGTAACAAAGGGAATATGCACTGGTCCCTCCGCGTATGGCGATAATCCCTGTCGAAACTGACGCACGTTCGATCGGGACGCATAAATCTAGTAATTATAAAATGATCATGTGCGAGTTCTGAATCACAGACACCCGCGAGACTATCGATCCCAGTGAGGAATGAACTACTTGAGATGTATAAAGTTTGCGGATATATAAACCCGAATATGGTCCACCTCGCGGACCTTGCTGTTAATGCGACCAGGGGTTTGACAGGTGTCAGCGAGTGCTTGCCGTTGTCGTCGTCATCGTCGTCAGGTGCTTCGTCCTATTTTGTACGCAGCTTTCTTAGAATGTCACACGGAATATTGTGGAGGCCCAGCCGAGGTCAGCTGGGACCAAGGCAAGTAACATGAGCGCATGGTGCGCACCGCGCAAGGATGACGGACCAGACGCAATTGGCAAGCAGGGGCTGTCAGGAAACTCTCACAAAAGAATAGGACAACGAGGCGAGGGCTGGTCTGAGGGCATCCGGAGGGGGCGCAAAGGAAACAGCTGAGAATGGCGATAGAAGTATACTGATCGAGACAGCCAGCTGAGTCTCCAGACGGGACAGAAAGTGCACTCGCACTAAGTGACGGGTAGAACAACGACTGGGAAGTTGCCTGCAAATATAGACCGACTCATGCAGTGAATCGATCGTGAGCAAAACAGGGGCATCACGCATGAACGTGCAGATGCAGCCAGCTATGGGAGGGTTGTGTGGATACATTGGATGGAGGTTATGGCAACACACGGAGACGTATTGATTTGGATAAAAGGTCATGCGAGAAGCAGGAGTTGAAGAGAACTTAATCTCAGCTTCAGACACTACCACCACCACAGCGACAACGACACAGCGTTACTGATACGACGATGATGTCGTGACGACAGCGCTACAGTGTTAATGGCACAGGACCGGACAACCCGAGGCCACCACCACCACCGCGATGTCAATGACACGACGACGGTGCCGTGACGACGTCGCCAAACAGACCACCATCACCACCGTAGCGGCGATTGCGATGTGATGTCAAAAACGGCGGTGATGACGCAATGACACCGCCAACTTCAGGAAAATAACGCTACTAGCACTACCACGGCAACAACAACGACAATGCGGCGGCGATGTCACGATGAGGCCGCCAACCTCAGAACACCCCGCTGGTACCACCCCCGCCATGAGAGCGACGGCAGTAGCGAAAACGGCGTGCGAAAGTGGCCCACGGTGCAATGATGACAACGGTGGTGCCAGCGATGCGAGGATGAATTGAATGCTTAGAATGGGTTGTCTGCTCTTTTGGTGAAGTGACGTGGTCAAGTGTGCAAGCGTAAATAAGTAGGAAGTGAGTTGTCGCCGAGAGGGGGACTTGCCTTGAAGTGCGCACCCAACAGAGAGGGGTGCAACCAGAACTCCTTGGCAGAACGAACCCACCAGATCAAAATAGAGGACAATGATACCCCACAGGCGAACCAGACAAGCCGAGAGGCACCAAAGGTAAGGCAGAGCGCCAAAGGGACAGAACTGGCATCGAAGCGGATGTTAGATGAATGATGCAAAGAGCGACAAACGCTATGAATCGGCCCAAGTCAGGCGGCTGACCTGAGCTATCCATGCCATCCAGGAAGCGTTGTAGATGACATATCGAGGTGTAACGCACCCACTCGCTCAGAACCGCATACTCACTCCTCACTAATGATGTCATCCTGGACTACCAGACGTCATTATGGATGCCAGAGTCTGCATAGCACAACATACGTCACACCCTTGCTACAGTATATATAGAGAGGCGATTATTCTCATGTAGGGTGTCGTTTCCTCGAATCACCGAGTCTTGTCCCGTTCCGTTCTGAGTGTTCCCACCACGCGGTGGGCTTCCACTTTTTTTTTGAACGATTCTACCAGTTGCCTCTCTACTGTTCGAACTGCCTTATCACCGTATTAAACTGCTGTCCATCCTCTGTTGACTGTTGCTGTCGCCGTACTGTTCTGCCGCCCTGTCTCTACGCATTACTCGCTCCCAGCGCCGTGTGCAACCTCGTTCGGCTCCCGCCGCTCCTCCCACCTTCACCGTCCCTCCTACCACTCCGGCCCCTGTTCGATCTCATACAGTATCGACTGAAGACAGCGATAGCTCATCATCCGCTGACCTCCCTGTCTACCAATCGCGAATAACCATGACTATCAAGGCGCGTTTCGAACAAGCTGCTGCGCACAAAGCTCCAATCATCACCGCCGATGATCTTACCCCTGAAGCATTACGAAGCTGGTATCGACTACCGCTTGGAACCTCCAAGATCCTCGCATACAAGATTGGTACTCCAATGATGTGGATCGGCTCAGTAATCTCACCTTCGCTGCGTTTCTTGCGGAAGTCCGTACGGCTTGGCTCCCATCCGATTGGGCGGATACTCTCCGTTAAAGAATGCTGAGCTCCTCTCAAGGAACGTCCTCCTTCCGCTCCTGGGCCACCCAAGTGCAAACGCAAAATACGATTCTACGGCATACTACTTCTCATCTTGACGACCGTGCGCTGCGTTTTCATCTGGAAGCGCACATGCATCCTATTCTCCTCCGTAAATACCGCACTTCCAAGCTCGCCCTGGAACAGATTTTCCGCACCTGGCTTGAAAAGGTGGCACTTCTCGACGACCAGCGCGTATTCGATGCTCAGACTCTTGCATCTGCGCTTGACGATCGGCAGTTCCGTTATTCTCGCCCCTCCACCAAAACGGATTCTGTCTTGTCGAAAGGACCTACCAACGCTGGGCTGATTCCACGACTTCCGGCTCTCACTGCAGATGAGCGAAAACTGCTTCTCGAAAACGATGGGTGCTTCAAGTGCCGACAGCCTTTTCAAACACACCGGTCTCGCGACTGTCCCAATAGTTTCCCTAGTGCCATTAATTACAAACCGCTCACCTCTGCAATTATTCTCCGCTCCCGTCCAGTACAATCCCAGACCATTGCTGCCGTCGCTATGCCATCTGCCGTCCTTGATGACACCCCGGATAGCACCGATAGTGATACCGGGTGTGTGGCTCCTTTTTCTGTCCCTCATCTTCGCTGGCAGTGTCTTGTTGATGGTCCTTCCGTTTCTTCTCCTATTCCGGTTAGCGCCATTATTGACCATGGCTCCCCGTTAGTTCTAATTGACCGTGCTCTTGTTCGGCGACTTGGTCTCCGTGTTCGCTCTCTTCCTTCTCCTGTTATTGTTTCTCTCGCATTCGCAGAAGGGAAACGGAAGGATACTTCCCTCCACCATTTCGTTCTCTTAACATGTCTCTCCTTGGACTCTCACTTTCGCTCCCGGGCTGTGCGCGCTATCATCACGCATAATTTGTGCTCTCCCATATTGTTGGGCGCCCCGTTTCTTTCGCATAATAAATTGATTATCGATCACGAGCTTCGCACATGCATTTCAAAAATTGATGGCTATGATCTCCTTAATCCAGCGCCATCTTCAAACCCCTGCCGTTCTACGGACTTCCCCACCTTAATTCCTTTCCTTTTCTACAATGAAAAACGAGCTGTTATTGCTGTGCTGAATGATTGTCTTCCCCCTCTTCGTCAGATTATTGACCAATCCGCTACCACTACTTCCATTTCCTCTATCCGTGCTCAAGTTGCCGTCTTGACTGTTCGCGAACAAACTCTCCTTCACCTTACCCAGCGAGATCAGGCTGTCAAACTTGAATATCATGATCGCTTCCCAACTGACATTCCCCATACAACTTCATTACCCGATGACATCCTCTTTCGCATTAAACTTAAAGACGCTAATAAAATCATCCGTTCTAGGTCTTATGATTGCCCCCAAAAATATCGCACTGCATGGAAAACGCTCTTGGATCAACATCTTGCTGCTGGACGCATTCAACCTTCCTCCAGTCCTCACTCCTCGCCCGCCTTCATCATTCCCAAAGCCGACCCTACTGTTCTGCCTCGTTGGGTTAACGATTATCGTCAGCTCAATTCCAACACCGTTCCTGACAACCATCCTTTGCCTCGCATTGATGAAATCTTGCGGGATTGTGCAAAGGGAAAGGTCTTTGGTAAAATTGATATGACCAATTCATTTTTCCAGTCTCGGGTCCATCCTGACGATGTTCCCCTTACTGCTACACTCACTCCCTTTGGGCTCTTTGAATGGCTTGTTATGCCAATGGGGGTTCGCAATGCACCTGCCTTTCATCAACGTTGTATGGCTGCTGCCTTGCGGCATCTTATTGGTAAAATTTGTCATGTCTATCTTGATGACATTATCATCTGGTCTGAAAACCTTTCTACTCATGAAAACAATGTCTGCACTGTCCTTGACGCCCTTCATGCGGCCACCCTTTTCTGCTCCATCAAAAAAACAAGCTTGTTTTGCCTGGAACTCAATTTTCTGGGGCGTCGCATCTCCTCTCGCGGTATTGAACCAGATCCTCAAAAGGTTGCTCAGATTATTGGTTGGCCCATCCCCTGCTCCGCTTCTGAGGTGCGATCCTTCCTGGGGCTTGTCCGTTTTCTCGCCAATCACCTTCCACAAATTTCTGAACATACCCGTATCCTTACCCCTCTTACGGGATCTGATGCTCAAAAATCATTCCCGCCTTGGACTTCGGCCCATGCCCATGCCTTTCAGGCCCTCAAAGATCTCCTCCTTAGTCCACATTGCCTCACAACTATTGACCATGACAACCCTGGTAATAACCGCATCTTCCTTACTTGTGATGCATCCGATTACCGTACAGGTGCTATTCTGACATGGGGTGAATCCTGGGAGACTGCTCGACCTGTTGCCTTCGATTCTTGGCAACTTCGCGACGCTGAACTCAACTATCCCGTACATGAAAAGGAGCTCCTTGCCATCATTAAAGCACTGCGCAAATGGCGATTGGAACTTCTTGGTGTCCCTGTCGAAGTCTATACTGATCACCGCACCTTGGGAAATTTCTTCACACAGCGGGATCTTTCCCGCCGCCAGGCCCGCTGGTCCGAATACCTTGCCCAGTTTGACCTCAACTTCCATTACATTCCTGGTCATCGCAACCTTGCTGCTGATGCACTTAGTCGCACCCGCTTGCCCCCCTCTCCTGAAGAACTTTATTCCTTATCCATCAATGCCGTCCTTGCCGTACCACTTCCCTCCCCCCGCACTCACTCCGCACCCCCATCACCTTCTCCATCATCATTGCCCCTTTCTTCCCTCCGGCCTTCTCTCGATCGTCAGCTGGTTCATGACATCCTTCAAGGCTATACTGATGACCCTTACTGCCGCAAGCTTTTTTCCCTGTTGGGGTCCTTTCCTGGTTTGCATGAACGTAACGGCTTACTTTTTTTGAATCAACGGCTTGTCATTCCGCGGATCAGCTCCCTTCGTGAGCGGCTTTTCCAACTTGCCCATGACCACCTCAGTCATTTTGGTGGCGACAAATCCTATATGGCATTGTGTCCTTCCTTTTACTGGCCCCGCATGAAGTGTGACCTTCTTGAAGCTTACATTCCCTCATGTCCTGCCTGTATGTGAAACAAACACCTTTACACACCCCCGGCTGGTCCTCTCTATCCACTGCCCATTCCTGACCATCATGGAGACTCTATTGCAATGGATTTTATTGGACCACTCCCTCTTGACCATGGTTTTAACATGCTTTTGTCCATCACTGACCACCTTTATGCAGATATTCATCTGATTCCTTGTAATGACTCCCTTTCTGCTTGTTAACTTGCATAGCTATTCTTTGATCATTGGTATTGTGAAAATGGTCTCCCTTTAGAAATCATTTCTGACTGCAATAAGCTGTTTCTTTTCAATTTCTGACACTCATTGCATAAACTAACTGGTGTTTTCCTTAAGATGTTTACTTTATATCATCTCCAGACTAATGTTGTTAGTGAACACATTAACAAAACCATTATTTAAAGTCTTTGGTTTTTTATCAATTGTAATCAAACTGGTTGGGTGAAAGTGTCATATTTCAGATCTTTGATCTGAATTCTGACCCCATTTCAATCTGGCTTATAATTGGTCTTTACATCTAGTAAGCTGCTTTAGCTCTCTAACTCCCCTTTAGGCAACTATGGCTCTGTTATTATTTCAGTTTTCCTCAGCTATGCATGTATATTTCTGCCTCTTAGCATTATATGCTCTCCTGGACTTCCACTCCCATTCTGCCCATTCTGCTTCCAGTCTATCTTTGCTTCAGTTAAATATTACTCTAGTTTTCCTTTGTTATTTTTAGACTGTTTTGCTATAACTCTGTTACCATTTCTGGTCAGCTATCATTACCATCATTGTTACTATTCCTGTTCCATTCCTGTTTTTTGCTTTTTTCTATTTTATTTTGTTACTCTTTAGTTTTAGTCTAACATAATTGGATATTGTCTTCCTGACATTTCCATTTGTTTTCTAGATATCTAAATATCTGCTTCACTTCTGAGTTTGCATTTGTCTCATTTCATTATACTTCTAGATAATTCTGCCTCTCTGAGGTATAAGTACTATAGTTTTGTATCTTGTACCTCAGTATGAATATTGACAAAAACACCAGAACTCTCTTGTTATTGTCCTCACACTGCATGAGCCCTTGAGCTTACTCTAACCCTCTGGATTACTTTGGAATATCTCTGAGGCTATATGATATTCTCAATGGAGTTGTAAAGTCTTACCTCCATGACTAGACTTGACTCTCCTTGTCCTGTCTGTCCCTCCTGTTAAGCATAGAGATAGCCTTATCATCTACCCTGACATTTATGTAAATTGAGACAATAAAGAAATACAAGGGTGCACTCCATAAGGTGAAGCTGAGTCCCATTCAACCATTGGAACCCTTCCTAGATTTCCCCAGAATTCTCTGGAGTACCCAGAGTTCTAATCTACCTCCAGCATCAAGGGTTTCATTTAAAAAAAAGAAACTGGTTAAAAGTATACTCATCTTGATATAGGTTTTAACAGTCTTTTTAAGAAGGATGGAAAGTTTTAACAGTATATTTGTACTTTCACTTGCACTTCTCTTGCCTTCACATAAGGATTGACCTCCACTGACTCTCAATACTCAACTCCAAATCACCTGCATGCTTGGCACATTCATGAGTAATCCTTCCAAAATCTCTGAAACTTCATTCCATTCCTTGCATTAGCTGTTAGGATATAAACACCAATAACACTGCCATGACCTCGCGCTCTTCTGGGTATTCAACCCCTAAGTTAACCTAGTCCTTATGGCACAAGCTCCTTACAGCCCCTGCTATTCTGAGTTACTTCAAGCCACTCCAACGCTTTTACAATATCACTCACTGGCTCCTATTGCTTGAAAAACATGCACCTAAATTCAACTTCTAACTCCTGTCTCTGACATTCCCCTATTTTTGACTCCAGGTTCTTCAGAACAGCTGTGATTTCCTACTATCAGACAGCATCACCAGCCCTTATGGATCCTCAAATGCAGCTTAGATTATGGTCCCCTACCAATGAGTGTCACTCCCTCCATTTTTCCTGCTCTTCTCCGGCATCTGACTCTGATTCTCTGACACTTTATTGTTGCCTGGTAATCCTTGACAGAAAACCACTTCCCATCACTCTGGACTATTTCAATCACTTTCTTATGTCTAGATCTAGCCACAGCAGTCTAAGCATCCCCCAGCCATTTTCCCGGCCCCTTCTTGACAAGTTACTCCAGGATTGCCAATAGGTAATTATCAACCTCTAGTATCAGTTCTCTACTCCTAGGCAACCCATTTCTGGCCATTGGTTCTAGCCTTTCAAGACTCGATCTCCTGAGCACAACAAGTCTATTAAACCTGTATCCATTGTCTTCCCAACCTCCAGCACCATCTTCCTGGTGTTATAGTTCGCTTTTTCAAATTTTGATCACGTGACTTTATCTTATCTTTTCATGTGGTTATCTAATCTTTTATCTTATCAGGTCATGTGACGGGTCACATGACAGGTCTAGACCCAGGGCATAGGGTTAGCCTCATGTCTTCCGACCACTTTTCATTTCTGTCTCTTCCATTTCAGAAGCACCATATTCCTTTCAGCCAATTGGCTATTCTCACAGTTGCTTCTCTTCCATTTGATGGTGCCTCAGGGTCTGTGGGAATTCTCCCATCAGGGTCTTGATCTGTGTGCTGTTCTGTACCGTATAAATACTGTAGCTTTAGCATGTCTCAAGCCCCAGTCTTGAGCACTTGTATCTTTACTGCAGGTGGCCTTACTAGTGGCTCCTTATTCCATATATCCTTTGCCTTATCCTTGATTGGGTTTGTTCTCTATTCACACATCATTTAATATCGAAACTGTAACACTTGCTCAAAACTACCAATACCAGTCAAGGGCTCTTATAGCAGAAAAAACATTTTTTCATAAAGAAAGGATATGCCTGGGGACATGAAGAAAAGCTTGCAGAGTTTGTAGTCAAAGCTATTGCTGGGTTTTCTAACAATCAGTTGAGAAGAGAATCGTTTCAGAAGAGGTTTGCCGATTTTGAAAGACAAATCCTTAAAGATTTTAAGGAAAAAAGAGGAAGAGACCGGAAAGTAGCAGTTACTTCCAGGTTACGCATCCTTCGTCCTTCCCGCTCTCTTAAAACTGTTTCACATGTTCCAGAGTTAGTGGGCAACTGTTTTTCACCAGCAATCCCCCATCTCCATCAACTGAGCTAGGTTCCATCCTTTCCCCACAGCCCAATGCAGGAATCCTCCTATTACCCTCCCCAGAACCCCAACACCGACCCCTCTTCTGTACCCCCAGCCCAAGACCGAGGATTTCGAATATGAGTATGGATCTTGGAGACTTGATGCGGCAACTGGTAGAAGGATTTACCAAGATGGAAGGAGCAGCGTCAAAGAAGATTTCCAACCCTGGGAAATGGGATGGTGATAAGTGGAAGTGGAGGAAATGGTTCGTTTCAATGTCGGTATGGCAGGCAGAGCAAAAGTGGAGAAACAACCATGAGCAAACCGCAGCTGTCTTATCATGCCTCGAAGGAAAAGCTGTGGGATACGCGCAAATTATGTATAAAAAATACATCAACAAGGAATCTGAGGTGGACAGAAATGGAGATAAACTAGGAGTCAATGCATGGCCAGATTATGGTGGCATTGCTAGGGAATTGAGGGCATATTTTCAGATTGATGAATTAGCCCATGAAGTGTTAAAGAAACTAGAGGCTCTCAGGCATAGGGGGTCCATTGATGAATATCTGCAGGAATTTGAAGTGTTAAGGGTGGATGCAGGAGTAAGCGATGATCATGCACTGAAACTAATGAGGACGCAAGTCCAATATAGAGTCTACCAACAAGTCTACACGTAGGGCATGGCAGAAACATTGGTGAAGTTCATACAGGTGGTATGAAAAATAGGCAGATCATTTGAAAGGATGGCTGTTGAGCAAGCAGCTCCAGCATTCCCTCAAAGGTATAATGTCCCTCACAGTCCTTCCCCTCCCTCTACTACTTTCACACCTTGCTATAATCTGCCACCACACTTTATGCAAACAGGAGTCCAGCCGGGACGAGGAGCCCCTATGGAAGTAGACTGACAAGGCACAGCACAGGTCTGCACCTGCTATCAATGCGGCAAAGCAGGTCACTTTGCAAGAGATTGCAAAGGGACATTCAATCCAGCCGCACCAAGGCCATCAAATAATTTCAGCAAGGGTCCTGTGGAACAACAAGGAGCTCTGCAACAGCAGCGAGTGCAATATGTCCAGCTGGTCAAGTTCTCGGAGTTTTCCACTCCGGATAAAAATGGTTGGCAGACAGCAGAACCAGTAGCTCTCGGGCCAGTCTATAACATGGCTGATGCTGCTAGGTTTGCAGAAGTCCCTACAGCATCGTGGGGCACAATGGAGAAAGTAAGAGCTTACTTCCAAGATGTGTTTGAAAATGAGTGGAAGCAAAAAGAAGCTTCAGGAAAAGATTAAGGGATTCGGCCAGGCTAGTAGCTGCAGTCCCTGTATGTTCTTCTTTGTCTCTTTCTTCCTTTAATGTTCATACTATGAAATGGGAATCTAATTTCTCCGTAATGGCGTCTCTATCAAGTGTGGCCCCGGATATAGGGTGCTTAATTCCATCTGAAAATATTAACGGACATTTATTTGCTATAGGAAGTGAAGAAAGAAAAGATCTAGCCAAATTATTTAATCGAAAAGAACGAGATGAATTGGGTGTAAGTATTAAAGTAGATGGAGAAGTACAAGGAAAAGGAGGTTTAAAAATGGAATCATGTGGTCTAACATTTGCAATTGTCGATTCAGAAGCATCAGTAACTTTTATAGATCAGAAGTTTGTGTGGAAACACGGACTTTACGAAAAAGATCTTCCCAAGATGTTAAAAGTATACAATGCTGATGGAACAGAGGGCAACATTGGAAGAATCGCACACTATGTGGTAATCTATATTTCTATTAAAGGAAAAAACAGAAAATGGCATCGTGAACATATTAACGCTTATGTTTCTTCTCTGGGCAATTTGGATTTACTTATAGGTTATGATTGGTTTGCAAGGCATAACCCAGAAATAGATTGGGTAAACAAGACAATAGATTTTCCACGATGTTCTTCGAATTGTGAAACTCATTTGATATCAAGACAAGTAACAGCAGAAGAACAGAGTCAATTGGAAAAAGAATTGCCAAAGGAGTTGTGGAAGTTCATCACAGTCTTTTCACAGCACAAATCAGAAAGAATGCCAACAAGAAAACCATGGGACCATGGAGTGGAGTTAAAAGAAAACTTCATTCCAAAGAAAGGATGCATCATTTCTTTAGCTCAAGCAGAAATGGATGAAGTACAAATGTTTATTGACAAAGAAATGAAGAAAGGATATATACGTTCGTCCAAGTCACCTCAAACTTCACCCGTTTTCTTTATCAGCAAAAAAGATGGTGGAAAACGCATGGTGATAGATTATTGTTATCTAAATGAATTCACCATAAAAAACAATTATCCTCTACCCTTGATTTTGACATTGATTGATAGGTTAAATGGTGCAGATCTATTCACCACTCTAGATTTATGCTGGGGATACAATAACATTTGCATGAAAGAGGGCAATGAGTGGAAAGGGGCTTTTACAATGCCCATTGGAGCATACGAGCCATTGGTAATGTATTTCGGAATGTGCAATTCCCCGAGTACATTCCAGGCCATGGTAAACAATATTTTCCATGATATGTGGGAACATGTTGTCATCTATATTGATGACATCATGATCTTTACCAAGAACAAGACTAGGGAGCAACATCTAGAAATCGTTGCAGAAATATTAGGTCATTTTCGTGACCATGATCTTTTCCTCAAGCCGTCAAAATGTCACTTCACTCAAACTCAAGTCGATTATTTGGGCATGGTTGTATCTAAAAAGGGGGTACAGATGCAACTTAACAAGACTAGTGCTGTTCAGAGTTGGCCAATTCCAAAAATGGTTAAGCAGATTCAAGCTTTTCTAGGACTAGCCAATTATTATTGGCGTTTTGTTCCCAATTTCGCCGATATTACCAAACCCCTTACATCCCTTACAAAGAAGGATATGCCATTCCAATGGACTTTGGCTTGCATGACAGCATTCGTACATCTAAAGGAAATTCTCACATCCGACCCACTTCTTTGTTATCCTGATTCCTCTAAACCCATACGAGTTGAAACTGATGCCTCCAATGTCGCCATGGGGGCTATGTTGTCTTATCAACACGAAGATGGACTTTGATGACCTGCTGCATATATTTCACACTCTTTGAATGAAGCAGAATACAATTACCCAATTTATGACAAAGAGTTGCTGGCTATCATTTGGGCGCTGAAAAATTGGCATCATTATTTAATTGGTCGGGATTCTTTTGAGATCTGGACAGATCACAAGAATCTCAAGTACTGGAAACGTCCACAAGATTTGTCATCTCGTCAAGCTAGATGGCAAACAGTTCTTGCCGAATTCAATTTTAAATTATGCTACAAACTGGGTTCTACCAATGGATGAGCTGATACGCTCTCCAGAAGGCAAGATCATTTCGATAATAAACTGGACATTAATAAACAAATTGTCATGCTTCCTCCAGATGTTTTTCAAAGAGTTCTTTCCCTTTCTTCTTCCTTCTTTTCTCGTGTACAACAAGCATCAATGGACTTACAACTTCCTTCCCATTGGTGTTATAGTTCAGAACAATGAATTTATTTAAATGGACAAAAACAAGTTTTTGTTCCAGAAGAGCTAT
>JBBPKN010000032.1:0-109333 GCA_038089275.1 Pulveroboletus cf. rosaemariae
AGTGTTGAGCCTCAGTGATATTGGCAATGAATGCAGGGTTGTGCTAAAAGTCAGATGCTAGGATAACTTGTACTTTAAACTGGAGAGTACCAGGTTACAAACAGGTGAATTCCAAGTACTAGGTATAAGGACAGGGAATAGCAAGGACTGTGAGGTGGGTTGCAAGATAGAAGTAGCATAAGAAGAGTGTTATAAAACTGCAACATACTCCAGAGGTACTCTGGATAACTTTAAAGTGGACAGGGCTTGGCTTCACCTTATGTGATGTGCCCTTGTACTAGTACTGGGTACCCCAATTTATGGAGGGGTCAGAAACTATTGGAGATCTGGAATAGGCTATAGGGCTTTTCCAATGAAAGATACAATGTCAAGTTATAAAGTAAGTCATGAGACTTAGTATAGAGTATAATGTCAAGTCATGAAGCAGGAGGGGGTCAAAGAGAATTGTAATATCATATTATGGTTGATATTCAAACTAAGGTACAAGATACAGAGCTACAGTACTTATATCTCAGAGAGGAAGATTATCTAAGGAGTGAATGTGTCATATCCCAGACCTCTGACCCAACTCTAACCCCATCCCAACCCAGCTTACAATTGATCTTCATACCTAGTAAGCTACTCTAGCCCTCTGACTCCCCTCCAGGCAACTCCAGCCCTCCATTACCATTCCAGTCTTCCCTAGCTATGCATGTATGCTTCCTGCCCCTCAGTGTTATATGCTCCCCTAGGCTTCCACTTCCACTCCACCCTATTCTGCTTCTAGTCTATCTCTGCTCAAGTTAAGTACTACCCTAGTTTCCCTTTGTCATCTCCAGACTGTCCTGGTATAACTCCATTACCATTCCCAGTCTCAGTTACCATTACCATCATTGTTACTATTCCTATTCCATTCCTGTTCCTTGTTTTCCCCTGTTTCATCCTGTTACCCTTCAGTTTCAGTCTGACATGATTGGACATTGTCTTCCCTGACATCTCCATTTGTTTCCTAGATACCTAGA
The DNA here is from genome assembly GCA_038089275.1 of Pulveroboletus cf. rosaemariae. NCBI lineage: Eukaryota > Fungi > Basidiomycota > Agaricomycetes > Boletales > Boletaceae > Pulveroboletus > Pulveroboletus cf. rosaemariae. Next base: position 1,002 of record JBBPKN010000032.1, read on the forward strand.
CATCTGCTTTACTTCTGAGTTTGCACTTGTCTTACTTCATTACACTCCTATATAGTTCTGCCTCACTGAGGTATAAGTACTGTAGTTTTGTATCTTGTACCTTAGTATGAATATCAACAAAAACAACAGAAACACCCTCTTGTTGTCATCCTCACTCTGCTTGAGCCCTTGGGCTCACTCTGACCCTCTGGATTACTCCAGAGTATCTCTGAGGCTACACAATATCCTTGAAGGAGTTATAAGGCCTCACTTCCATGACTAGGCTTGACTCTCCTTGTCCTACCTGTCCCTCCTATTGAGCATAGAGACAGCCTTCTTATCCATCTCCAACATCTATGTAAATCAGGACACTGGAAAGTGCAAGGGCACACCACATAAGGTGAAGCCAAGTCCTATTCAACCATTGAAACCCTTTCTAGATTCCCCTGGAGCCCTCCGAAGTTCTGACCTTCCTTCAGTGTCAAGGGTTTCATTCAAAAAGGAACTGGTTAAAAGTATACTCATCTTGGTATAGATTTTAACAGTCTTCTTTTTAGTGGGATGAAAGTTTTAACAGAATGGAGATATAAAAGGAGTTGTCTCATAAGCAAAGCAGGTGCCAATGCATCCTGGATACAATTGGAGATGTCAGAGAAGACAACATCAAATAATGTTAAACTGAAAACTAAATGATGACAGGAAGAGGCAAGGCAGAAAGAAACAGGAACAGGAAGTGAGATCAGAGGAACTATGGAGTTGTATCAGAATGGTATGGAGTTAGCATAGGTAAAGTTGTAATTAACATTAGATAGGAAAAGACAGAGGTAAAGGGAACCAGGAAATACACAGCTTAAAGCATGAAAGCAACTGGAGTTGCACTGAAGACATAGCAGAGTTAACCCATTGACATGGAATATAACAGAGAGAGAAATCAAGAATTACACTACTTTATAGTATAACTAGTAAGGTTTAAGTGGAGACAACTATGGTAATCATGCTAATGAGTGATGAGTAAAGTATCTGTGTGGAAATGGATGGAAAGAAATAAAATGACTATAAGTTAGCTAATTGAGATATAAAATATCCAGGCAAAGGGTATAACAAGAGAGCAGTTTAGACAAGGCTAGATGTGAGAAGATCAGAAAATATTGTGATAAAGTGAACAAGAAAGCACCTGAGGTATATGAAGAGCAGAAGCTAAGCAATAAAGGAAAGAAAAGAAAAGAAAAAAGGGAAAAAGAAAAAATGTAACAGAATAGGTCAAGGTTCTGGAGAATTCAGAAGAATTACCTGTGAATGCACAGAGCATGCAGATGGTTCAAAGTTAAGAGTTAAGAGACAGTCTAAGCCAATTCTAAAATAAAGGCTTGAAGAAGTGCAAGTAAGAATATAAATATACTGATAAAACTTTATATCAATTGCAGATACACTGGTAGGCCTTTTACCATTATCTGCTTTATGAATGAAACCCTTATGGCTAGAGGAAAAAGGTCAGGTTCTAGTGCCTTGGTGGTACACAAATCTGAGAAAAGGTCATAACTTGTTATATTCTGTACCTCCAATCTAATTCCAACCCAATTCTAACCCAGCTTACAACTGGTCCTTGTACCCAGTAAGCCACTCTAGCCCTCTGACTCTCCTCCAGGCAACTCCAGCCCTCCATTACCATTCCAGTCCACCCCAGCTATGCATGTATGCTTTTTACCTTCCATTGATATATGCTTCCCTAGTCTTTGCTTCTGCTCTGCCTTATTCCATTTCTAGTTCCATCTCTGTTCCAGTTAAGTACTATCTCAGTTCCATTTTATCATCTCCAGACCATTCCAGTATAACTCCATTACCATTCCTGCTCTTAGTTACTGTTACTATTATTGTTACTATTTTTGTTCCATTTCTATTCCTGTTTCCCCTTGTTTCATTCTATTACCCTTTAGTTTCAGTCTAACATGATTGAACATTGTCTTCCCTGATATCTTCATTTGTTTCTTAGATATTTAGACATCTGCTTTGCTTCTGAGTTTGCACCTGTCTCACTTCACTACACTCCTAGATAGTTCTACCTCTCTAAGATATAAGTACTGTAGTCCTGTATCTTGTACCTCAGTATGAATATCAACATAAACATTCTCTTGTCATTATCCTCACTCTGATTAAGCCCTTAGGCTCACTCTGATCCTCTGGGATACTCCAGAGAACCTCCAGGGCCAAGTGATATCCTTGAAGTAATCATAAGATCCCACCTCCATAACTAGGCTTGACTCTCCTTGTCCTGCCTGTCCCTTTTGTTGAGTGCCAAGATAGTTCTCTTCTTCACCTCCAACATCTATATAAATCAGGATACTGGAAAGTGCAAGGGCACACCACATAAGGTAAAGCTGTTATGCTAGACCCAGGTAGGGACAGGTATAGACCTTGCTGTGAAGGAAGTGGAAGAAGTGAACCAAAGGTAAGCTTCAAGACAGGTAAGAGGTGACAAATAAAGTGTTGTGCCTCAAGTGATACCAGCTACACTCCCAGGGGTGTGCTGAAGTCAGATGCAGATAACTCTCTGGATAAGTGCCAGAACACAAGTAGTAGATTTCAAGTACATAGGTACAAGGATAGAGGGATGCAAGAACTGTGAGGTGATTGCAAGGTAGAAGTAGCATGAAAAGAGAGGAAACAGGAAGTATGCTACTTTATAGTACAACTAGTAAGGTTCATGTGGAGATCAATAGTGTAATCATGCTGATGAATAATAAGTAAAGTATCCATATGGAAACAGATGAAAAAAGATGGAATGATTATAAGTCAGCTGATTGAGAAATAAAAGACCTGGGCAAAGGGCATAATAGAAAGTGGTCTGGATAAGGCCAGAATGCAAGAAGAGCAGAATCTATTGGAAGAAAGATGAACAAGAAAGCACCCTCAGTGCAAGAAGAGCAGAAGCTAAGAGAAATGCAAATAAAAAGAAGAAGAAAAAGAGAAAAAGAGGAGAAAATGTAACATTACCCCCCTGCTAGGGGTGAAAGACTCATGATACCTCAAAAGGCATTATATAAGGGTCTAGAGGAGCCAGTAATGTTGGCCCAGCCAACCTCATTGATGATGTCATCACAGAAGTCATTGTTAGTGTGATAAGAAGGTAAAGGGGGTGACAGAGCCATGGAAGGGTGATGATAGGAGCCCTGGGAGCAGTAAGAGCTGTGGGAATGTCATGAGGATCATGAGAAGCTGTGAAAAAAGTTGTGAGAGGGTCCTTGAGAGGAAGAGGATGTGAAGGAGGAGATAAGGGGGTCAATGACATGGCATTGAGCAGGGTAACAAGCCTGGGTATGTCCAGGGTGCCAGCAGAGACAGTAGGGGCATTGGTAGGAGGGACAGTTGATATGGATGTGTCTCAGGCACCTATAGTGAAAGCATGCCTTACAAAAGTGAGGATGAGATGGGGGAAGATAGCCATTACCATAAAGGCTGGTCCACCAAGCTTTGACATGTTCTAGAGCAGCTAGCTCATCATCATTGAGTGGGGAAGAGGATGCAGATGGAGTGGAGGGGGAATATCCATGAGCAGTGGCTAACTCATGCATATAGTGATCCAGGTCAGTAAGAAATTTACTCATTTCTAGTTGATAAGTGAGGGACTCCATGTTAGAGAGGAGTTTGCAGTGGATGAATGAAATAAGGGCTTGGGAAAGTGAGACCCAGGCATGAGGGATGTGAGTGAAAGCAGAGGCAAGAAGGGGAAGACAAAGTAGCTGCATGTAGATTTGGTAGAAAAGCCACAAGAGTGAGAACATGTTGAGATGTGAGCTGATGGGGACAGTGAGTTGCAAGTTCATGATGTAGGTCATAATATAATGGACATAGTCAGAAGAGGGGGCACCATAGCAAAGGATGTGGGCAGAGAGTGGGAGGTCAACACTGAGAATACCAGCAGATGCAGTGTTAATGGCAGGAGGGGGCACTGGAATGGATGTGATGACAGCAGGGCTGATAGAAATAGTAGGGGGAAAAGCTATGAAATTCTTAGAAGGGATCTCAGGGGTAATAGAAGATAAAGGGGAAGAGAAATGGATATTAGTAAGACTAGAGGGAGAAAAGATGAGTGATGGCTCAACAGGGACTTCCTTGGTGGGAAGTTGTGACATGGTAACAGGAGGAGTGTCAAGGGGGATATTGCAGGAATGAAAGCCTTGGTCAATAGTAAAGGCCATTGCTATCTGCAAGAGTGGATGGTTTTTTTGGTGAAGGAGTAAGTAGAAGAAGCAACTGAGGGAAAGTAACAAGGGTGGAGGAGTTTTGTCACATCCTGTGCCAATGGATCAACTCTGCTATGTCTCCAGTGCAACTCCAGTTGCTTTCATGCTTTAAGCTGCATATTTCCTAGTTCTCTTTACCTCCATCTTTTCCTACCTAACAATTGTTTCCAACTTACTCTGTACCATTCTAATACAACTCTGTAGTGCCTCCAATCTCACTTCCTGTTCCTATTTCTTTCTGCCTCACTTTTCCCTATCATCATTTAGTTTCAGTCTGACATTATTCAACATTGTCTCCTCTGACATCTCCATTTGTATCCAGGATGCATTGGCACCTGCTTTGCTTATGAGACAACTCCTTTCATATCCTCATTCTCTTCTTAGATAATCTGCCTCTCTGAGGTATAAGTACAGTAGCTCTGTACCTTGTACTTCAGTTTGAATATCAACCATAACATAATGTTATGATTCCCTTAGACCCCCTTCTGCCTCATGACTTGACATTATACCCTACCCTAAGTCTCACAACTTACTCCATGACTTGATATCATATCTCTTGTTGGGAAAAGCCCTACAGCCTATCCCAGACCTTCAATAGTTTCTGACCCCTTCATAAATTGGAGCACCTGGTACTAGCATAAGGGTGCACCACATAAGGTAAAGCCAAGCCCCATTTACTCTGGAGTATGTTGCAACTTTATAACAAGTTTATACTTATCCAAAGCAGACTGGGAACATTTCAAGTTCCATTCTGGTTCCCAGGAGTTATCTTCTGCCAAGTATCCTTTCCATTGGATCAGGAATTGGCAGTTACCTGGAAGGCCTTGATGTTTTAATATCCACTCTAATTCATATTCCTCCTTACCTTCTATAAGGTCTGGAGGTAAAGTGGGGAAGTTCTTTCCATGAACATTATTTTTGTAATAGGGCAATAACAGCAATGCATGGAACACAGGGTGAATCTTTCATGTGGATGGAAGATGGAGGCAATAGATGATCAGGGAAAGAACTTCTGTGATTGTAAAGGGTCCTTCCTGTTTAGGGGAGAGTTTCAGGTGAACAATAGCCTGTTTTAAATTGTGGGCTTCTAACCACATCTTATCTCCTTTGGTGAATGGGGAGAAGGTGAAGTGGATATGGGATGCCATGGTCTGGTGGGCTAGATCATATGTGGTGAGGGCTTCATCACAAGCAGTAAGGAGTGCCTTAGTGCAGTCAGCAACAGCAGGCATCAGTGATTTGTCAATAATAGAAGAAAGGGCATGGGATTCATATTCCATCATAAGATAGAATGGGAATTGCCCTGTAATGGAGTGGGGGTGGCAATTGTGGACAAACTCAGCATGGGTGATAGAGTCAGCCCAGCCAGTGGGGTTGGAACCACAGTAGATGTGGATGTATGTTTCAATCTCCTGGTTAACTCATTCAGTTTCATCATCAGATTGGGAATGGTACACAGTGGACAAAGATAAGTTGTACTTAAGGAGTTTTCCAAGCTCCTTGGCAAAGGCAGAGGCAAATTGGAGGCCTCAATCAGAGATGATCTTGTTGTAAAGACCATATTGAAGGTAGACTTTGTGAAAAAAAAGAGTGGCTATTTCCTCAGTGGTAATGGATTTCTTAGTGGGGCAAAGAATTACCCCCTTCATAAGCCCATGGTTAACCATGACCAGCAAGGCATTGAAGTCAGAAGACAGAGGGATATCAGTAATCAGATTACAAGAGTGCTGTTAAAAGGGACAAGTGGCAAAGGAGCAAATGGGAAAGAGAGCAGGAATAGAGGAATGTGTGTTTGCCTTATTCTATTGGCAAATGGGACAGCCAGCAACATAGTTGCAGACAAAGATAGCAAGGCCAGGCCACCAAAACTTGGCAGAGATGAGTTGTTGGATTTTGAGATAACTGGGGTGCCCAGCAAAGGGATGGTCATAACACTGTTGAAGGATTTCATGATAAAGGTTAATAGAGGAAGGAATAAAAATGCAGTTGCAGTAAGTAAGCAAATCATCAATTTCCTTCCAATTGGAGATGTGGGAGCAAAGGAATTTCTCATCTGCAGAGGCATCCTGTTTCTGCAGGATGAAGAGGTAAAAAGAATCACCAGTCTAATGCTATTTAATGTAAGCAGAAAGGTTAGCATCAATGAGGTGGTGTTAAAACTTTCATCCCAATAAAAGGAGACTGTTAAAACCTATATCAAGACAGGTATACTTTTAACCAGTTCCTTTTTGAATGAAACCCTTGATGCTGAAGGAAGGTCAGAACTCCAGAGGGCTCCGGAGGGCTCCAGGGGAATCTAGGAAGGATTTCAATGGTTGAATGGGACTTGGCTTTACCTTATGTGGTGTGCCCTTGCACTTTCTGGTGTCCTGATTTATATAAATGTCAGAGGTGGGTAAAAAGGCTGTCTCTATGCTCAACAGGAGGAACAGGTAGGACAAGGAGAGTCAAGCCTAGTCATGAAGGTGAGATCTTGTAACTCCTTCAAGGATATCACTTGGCTTCAAAGGTACTCTGGAGTAACCCAGAGGTTCAGAGTGAGCCCAAGGGCTCAAGCAGAGTGAGGATGAAGACAAGGGGGTGTTTGTCATTTTTGTTGATATTTGTACTGAGGTACAAGATACAAAACTACAGTACTTATATCTCAGAGAGGCAGAACTATCTAGGAGTATTACAAAGTGAGACAGGTGCAAACTCAGAAGCAAAGCAGATGTCAAAATATCTAAGAAACAAATGGATATGTCAGGGAAGACAATGTCCAATCATGTCAGACTAAAACTAAAGAATAACAGGATAAAACAGGGGGAAGCAAGGAACAGGAACAGAACAGGAATAGTGACAATAATGGTAATGGTAACTGAGACTGGGAATGGTAACAGAGTTATACCAGGATGGTCCAGAGATAATGAAGGGGAACTAGAGTAGTACTTAACTGGAGCAGAGATAGACTAGAAGCAGAATGGGGCAGAGTGGGAGCAGAAGCCTGGAGGAACATATAACACTGAGGGGCAGGAAGTATACATGTGTAGCTGGGGGAGACTGGAATGATGACAGAGGGCCAGAGTTGCCTGGAGGGGAGTCAGAGGGCTAGAGTGGCTTACTAGGTGCAAAGACCAATTGTAAGCCAGGTTGGAATGGGGACAGAATTTGGGTCAGGGGTCTGGGATATGACAGGTGGACAAAAAGTTCAGGGGGAAGTAAAGTAACTTCCTGATTATCTTGGAAAGTGTCAGGGCAGAGGTCAGAGTAGTAGGAGAGGGCATTAGGCCCAGCAAGGGAAGTACTGGCAATGTATGATAGTTACAGGTCAAAATTGACAATGTCAAGAAGCCAACAAGCTTGACAGCAGTTGAGCTTCTAAGGGGATTTGAAATAGAAAAGGTTTTTGTGGTCAGTAAAAACCTGAATGGGAGTAAAAAAGCCTAGGAGGTACTGCCTCCAGGCTTTCAGAGCACAGATGACTGCAAGGAGTTCACAATCATAGATGTCATAGTTCTGCTCAGCAGTGGAGAATGTCTGGGAAAGATAGGAACAGAGATGCCAATCCCTGTTTTCATCAGTTTAAAGGAAAATGCCACCTGATGTGTAAGCAGAAGCATTGGTGGTAATGGCAAAAGGGCAAGCAAGGTCTGGTATTTGTAGAACTGGCTGTGAAAGAAAGATAGTCTTGAGGAAGTCAAAGGCTTTCTGAGCAGCAGGAGACCAAGACCAGGCTATTGCCTTCTTGATAAGGTTAAGGAGGGGATAGGTGATAGTGGAGTAATTGAAAATAAGTTATCTATAAAAGTTAGCAAAGCTGAGGAATGAACAAACATCCTTGACTTTTGTGGAAGTAGGCCACTGGGAGATACCAGTGAGTTTGATGGAATCCATGGTAAGCTCACCAGAATGAACAATCATCCCAAGATATTCAACTTGGAAAGCAGTGAAGATATATTTCTTTAATTTGAGATGGAGATCAAGTTCCATCATCCATTGAAGGATACAGGAGGTGCATTCCTGATGAGTATTAGCATCAGGAGAAGAGATGAGGAGGTCATCCATATAGATGACAAGCCATCCTTCAGTGATCATATCCCAGAATGAATCATTCATGAATTGCTGGAAAGTAGCAGGTGAGTTATTCAGACTGAAGAACATTACTGTGGATTCAAAAAGCCCCTTATGCATGATGAAGGTGGCTTTTCATTGATGTCCATTGTGAATGTGGACATTGTTGTAGCCCCATTGGATGTCAAACTTAGTGAAAAGCTGAGCATTGCAGAGCTTATTGATAAGGTTGGAGATGAGAGGAAGGGGATAGGCATTACAAATGGTATGTTCATTAAGATACCTATAGTCTTGACACAGGTGGAGTTTTCCATCCTTCTTCTTGATAAAGAAAAAGAATGAGGCTTGAGGGGAGTTGAAAGAACAGACCTTTCTAGCCTGAAGGTTCTCTTCAAGAAAAGCTTCCATGGTCTGTTGCTCTGGCAGGGATAAGGGGTAAACCTTACCCATCTTTGGGACAAATGTGTTCTTTAGATTGATCTTGTGATCATAGAGGCAAGAGGGTAGAAGGTAGTCAAGGGTTTTTTAAGTGTCAGAAAATACTGACAAGAACTGGGAGTATTTCAAGAGAAGAATCATTTTGGATTTGGCCTTTTTGGCCTTGATGGCTAGCTTGGTGGAAGTGGTGAGCTGAGTAACAGTGATCTCTGGAAGATAAGCAGAGCAGCAATCTAGAATCCTGCTAGAGTGGCAGTTGTAAAGCAAGTCATTGATTAACTGCTCAGGGGTAATGTAGTCCAGGTATTGGACTAAGAGTTCATCATGGGGAATGATGATGTCTTCAAGAAGTCCATCAAACTGAGGTTTATGGACAGAGTTGATGTGGTAGGTGGTTACATCCAAAGGGGAGTCTGGAATGGTGAGTGTGTTTGCCATCCAGTCAATAGTAGGGTTTGTGGCCTGGAGCCATGGGTGTTCAAGGATAATGTTCTCCTTTCCACATGCAATAATATAGCAGAAAACCAGGAGAGTGGATTGCTCAAAATGGAGAAGGAGGTTGCAAGTTCTAGTGATCTTGCCCTTCTTGTTTTCCAAGTGGTCAACATTGTGGATGACAATGGGCTTGGAAAGTTTAGTTGTCAGGAATTGATGCTTCTTAATGACATCCTAGTCAATATAGTTGATTTGTGCTCCACTATTGATGAGAGCACAAGTGGCTATGACTTTCTTGGCATGAGATGAGGGAGAATCTTGAATTGCAATCTTCATAGATTTCTTGGAAGCAGATACAAGTACAAGTGTGCAAGAGAAGGAGGAAATACCTTGTGTAGGAGAGATATTCCATTTTAAAAACCCTGATCCTTTTCTGCCTTCTTTCTTCATTCTTTCTTTACTACTACTCTAGCCACCCCATCATCAGATTCATCATCACTAACCTCCTCAATCTTTATCATCAGTTCTTTGGCAGAAACCACCTTAACATAAGGGGTATCCTTGATGATGGTTGGGAAAGGGGAAGTGGGAAAATTCAGGCAGGTGGTGTTGATGTGGCTGGGTTTCCAGCATCTGAAACAAAGCTTATTCTTGATGCAGAAGGCCCTACCTGCATCAGTTAATTGGCCTTTCTTTACAGCATCTACATCCATGATATTTGGATCTTTCTTCAATTTGAACATTGTAGTAAAGGAGGATGTGAAAGTCCAAGTGAACACATGAGGATTCTTTTGTCATTGTTCTATAGAGTGAGCATGCTCCATAGTTCCTTGGAAGTGAGTGGCTTTGGTATACCACTCAGTGATAGAAGTTGGTATCATATCCAGGTTATGGATGTGATAGAAGAGGTAGGATACAAGTTCTGTTTCATAGTAGCCAATGAGAACATTGTTGTCAGTGATCCTAGCTGTGATGACTCAGTTTTGGAACTCAGCAGTGTATTTAGCAAGGGAAGGCATTCATTTGCCTTTCTGTTATGGTGACAGTTTGGCACACTGTGCAGATAAGCTAAGAAACCCTAACCTGGTCCTTGGGGTTGTGCTGGTGTTGATATTGGTGTTGATATGAAAGAATAAGATGTGGATGGATAAAGAGGCCTGTCACTAGAGGTGAACCAGGACTTAGAAGGGAGAATCTCTGGGTAGCTAAGCCAGAGGAGCTAGGTCCAAACACAAGCTAGTATTGGTAACTATAGGTCAACACAAGTAAGACAAGTGCTCAAAGCTGGGGAGCTAAGAGCTACATGGGTGGTCTACTTATAGTATATAGGATAGTGCACAGACCACCAAGTCCAGCCAGGATAAATACTAAAGAGGTAACTGGGTATAGGGCGAGGGTAAAGGGTATGACTAAATGGCCATGTGTATCAAGGGTTTGGAATGGAAGAGAAGTAATAGAATGGAAGGGAAGACTTCAGAGTCAATGGATATGAAGACAGCACCTTAGCTTTAAGGCCAAGAAGATTCCATCTGGATCTCTGCCACAGATTAAATCCATCAATCAAGATCCTAGATTTAAGATCCTAGATCCGATGTTATCTAGATTAGATTGGGAGATACCTTCATCTGAGATTGCTGCTAATCCTGTGCTAACTCTTTAGTCGAGAATACTCTGAATAGAACTAACCATAGCCTAGGGTTTGGCTCAATATAGAATAGGAGTCTCACAGTCACATGCTTGTCATGTGACTCTTGTGCATCCAAACTATTCATTTGTAACACTTTCTTTCCCTGCTTCATCTGTGTATTTGCCAACCAATGAATGGCAGCATTAACCATGTCCTGTTGTTGGAAAATCTTCAGAAATGTGGAGGTGAAATGGGAAAATTTTTCCCATGGTGATGGTCATGCCAGAGATACATTTCTTCCAGTACATTGCAGCCCATGACAGTACTGGCCCTTTTGTCATAAACAAAAGAGCAAAGGCAATCTTCTTTTCATCAAAGTTATAGACCACACTGTTAACAAAGAGGTAGAACTGGACTGTGTCCAGCCAGTTCTTGACCTTGGATCTATCATCATCAAAGTGCTTGGAGGCACCAAGATGAAGCTCTGTTGGCTTGGTGGAGGAAGAGGAGAAGCCAGACATGATAGGTATTAAAGAGGGTTGGGAAAGGGTGAACATGGGTTGGCATTAAACAGGAGTAGGGGAAGGTGAAGTCTGAGCTCAAGAAATCTGCAAGAAAGAAGATAGTTCATGTGCTAGGTCTCAATCTTCTCATACTTCTTCTTGAGAGGGAACAAGGATGTCTGCAAGTGCATCTTCTGAAATAGAAGGGTAATCCAGAGAAGAGGGGTTCTTAGGTTCCAAGGTGGACTTGAGAGAGTCTGAGGTAGAGGCTCAAGGCTCACCCCAGAGGGAATCAAACAGTGAAGGTTGTTTGGGTGGAATGATGGAAGTGGACTATAGCAACAATAGCTGCAAGTAGAATATGCTACTTCTTTTATTATACTAGGCCTGGGAAGGAATAGGTATAGACCTTGCTGTGAAGGAAGTGAAAGAAGTGAACCAAAGGTAAGCTTCAAGACAGGTGAGAGGCAACAAATGAAGTGTTGTGTCTCAAGTGGTACCAGCTACACTCCCAGGGGTGTGCCAAAGTCAGATGCAGATGACTCTCTGGATAAGTGCTAGGACACAAGTAGTAGATTCCAAGTATGTAGGTATAAAAATAGAGGAATGCAAGGACTATGAGGTGATTACAAAGTAGAAGTAGCATAAAGAGAGAGAAAACAGGAAGTATGCTACTTTATAGTACAACTAGTAAGGTTTGTGTGGAGATCAATAGTGTAATCATGCTAATGAATGATGAGTAAAGTATCTGTATGAAAACAGATGGAAAGAGATGAAATGATTATGAGTCAGCTGATTAAGAGATAGAAGGCCCAGGCAAAGGGCATAACAGAGAGCAGTTTGGATGAGGCCAGAATGCAAGAAGAGCGGAATCTATTGGAAGAAAGATGAACAAGGAAGCACCCTTGATGCAAGAAGAGCAGAAGCTAAGAGAAATGCAAATAAAAAGAAGAAGGAAAAGGGAAAAAGAGGAGAAAATGTAACAAAAGCCAAGTTTCATTCAATCAATCAACCCTTCCCAAATCCCTTCAGAAGTCTCCAGACATTCCCAGAGCTTCTGGAGTATGACCTTCCCTTAGATTCATGCACCACTAAGATGCTAGAACCTGATCTTTGCCCTCTAGCCATAAGGGTTTCATTTAGGAAGAAGATTGGTATAGTATACTTGAACTTGAGAGATACCTTTTTAACAGTATATTCATACTATTACTTGCACTTCTCCAAGCCTTTACTTCAGGATCAGCCTCAACTGTCTCTCAACACTCAACTCCAAATCACCTGCATGCTTGATGCACTCATGGGTAATCCCTCTGAGATCTTCAGAACTTTGACCCATTCCTTATGCTATCTGTCAGGTTATGACCACCAATGACCCCATTATAACTTTGCACTCTTCTGGGCACCTGACCCCTAAGTTGATCTATCCTTTCACATGGCACAAGCCCCTTACCACTCTAACCTTTTAAGCCACTCTGACATTCTATAATGTTAGTCACTGGCCCCAGTTGCTTGAGATACATGCACCTAGATTCAACTTCTGACTTCTGACCCTGGCATTCCCCTATTCCTGACTCCAGGCTCTTCAGAGCAGCTGTGACTCTCTACTATCATATAGTGTCACCAGTCCTCATGGACCCTCAAATGCAGTTTAGATTATGGTGGCCTACCCATGAACACCACTTTCTCCATTTTTCCCCATTCCTTTCTGGCAGCTGACTCTGGTCCTCTGACACTTTGTTGTCATCTGGTAATCCTTGATGAAAAACCACTCCATGTCACTTCAGACCATTTCAACCATCTTTTCATGCCTAGATCTTGCTATTACAGTCTAAGCATCCTCTAGCTGTTTCCTGGCCCCTTCCTTGACAAGTCACTCCAGGATTATCAATAGGTGGTCATCACCCTCTTGCATTTGTTCTCTACTTCTAGGTGACCCATTTCTGGCCATCAGTCCTAGCCTTTTGAGATCCAGCCTCCCAAGTATAACAAGTCTATTAAACCTGACCCCTTGTTTCTCTGACCTCCAGCATCACACTTCTGTACACTTCTGATTATTATGATCCCTTATTAGATACCTTGTTCTATTTAGGATTTGGGAGCCCTAATACTCCAATCCCATTCCACCCATTCCCACTTCTTTCCAATGCTTTTTCTTTTCCTTTATTTTTATCTCTTCTGCTCAAGCTATCAGATCTCCACACACCCTACCAAGACTGTTGAATTCACTCTGTCAATGCCTAGCATTACTCTTTGCTGAATGGTTTGTGTTCACTGATTCTAGGACACCACTAACTTACTCACTGTGGTCCATTGACCCCAGATATTGAGTAGTACCTCATCTGTTCACTGGATAATACATGCTAGCACCTCACACATACCCTGTAGCTTCATACCACTCTGGTCTCAGCTAACCCTGAATCCAAACCACAGTTTTTCATTATTATCTGGTAGTTCCAACTCCATTGCCTAAGCACATGGTTGTCTCTGTGTTGCTCTGCTCTCTGTAGCAGGCCAGTTTTGTCTGTTGATACACCTACCAGGAAGACACCTCTGTCTGCCTCTGACCTTCTCCAAACTTGTAGCATTTGACCCTTTATTCTGCTTCACCCTTGGCATCCCCACCACCAGTTTCCTTATTCTTGCAGTTTTAAGATATATCCACCTTTCTGACCAACCAGGCTTCTGAAGCACCATCTCTCTTCCTTTGCACTCTGATGCACTTACCACATTTCATCTCACATGCCCAAAGTCTCTTGCCCTCTCCAGACATCTCCATCCCTTTCTGTCTCCCTGGAAAGCTCACTATTTTATCATGACTGTGCAGTAATTACCCTTTCTTTTCCTACTTGCAGTTGATTGAGCTTTGTTTCAGTTCCTTATGGATACCTGCTTGGATTTCCTCTGTGTGGCACTACATTGTTTTCATTGATGTGCCACCTTCCTATAATCCCCTTGCCTTTTGGCATTCTCTGTCCCTTTTTGGGAAACCTGTTTTGTGAAATTCTCTCCACATCTTTCCATTCTCTTTGACTCCTGCTTGGGAATTCCTTACTCTTCAGGCATTGTTTCCTGACAACTCTGTTCCTGCTTGCAGATCTTTCCTTACCTTTTCTTCTCTGTTATCTCAGAACCTGTCCTTCTATTTTCCCTGGGAATTCTTTTTCCTGGAAGACATTCTGCTCTTCTGCATCTTCTGGAGATCCTGCTCATTTCTCCTGGGTATTTATTTTCCTGGAGATAGTTCTGCTCTTCTGCATTTTCTGAAAGTGCTGCTTATTTCTTTGGAACCTTCTCTGAACTCCTCCATTGTTTTCTGCCCTGGGAATCCCTTGATCTTCTGGCCTTATTCTGATGACTCTGTTACTCTTTACCTTCAGTTCCTGTTCCTTCTCTGATCTATTGTCCAGGAATCTGTCCTTTTGTTTTCCTGGGTTTTCCTTTTCCTTTGGGGATATTTCTGCTCTTTCTATATCCTCTGGAATTTCCCTGTTTCTGTGCACATTCTTTTGATTGGCCTTTTCTTCCAGCCTCTCTCCCATCTCTCCAGGTATTTCTGAATCCCTTCCATCTCATGCTTTGCACTGCCTCTGGCCTCTTTGTATTTTCTGTCTTCTAGTTAATGATGGAATGTCAACTTTGAGAAGGTGTTATAAAATTGTGACATACTTTGGGTGTACTCCAGATAACTCCAGAGTGGATGGGGCTTGGCTTCACCTTATGTGGTGTGCCCTTATGCTAGTACCAGGTGCCCTGATTTATGAAGGGGTCAGAAACTATCAGAGGTCCAGGATAGGCCATAGGGCTTTTCCCAACAAGAGGTACAATATCAAGTCATGGAGTAAGTTGTAAGACTTAGTGTAGGGTATGATATCAAGTCATGAGGCAGGAGGAGAACTAAGGGGATTTTAATGTCATGTTATGGTCAATATTCAAACTGAAGTACAAGATATAGAGCTACAGTACTTATATCTCAGAGAGGCAGATTATCTAAGAAGGAAACAGAGATATAAAAGGAGTTGTCTCATAAGCAAAGCAGGTGCCAATGCATCCTGGATATGAATGAAGATGTCAGAGGAGACAACATCAAATAATGTCAAACTGAAACTAAATAATGACAGGGAGAAGCAAGGCAGAAAGACACAGGAACAGGAAGTAAGATTGGAGAAATTATGAAGTTGTATCAGAATGGTACAGAGTTAGCATAGTAAAGTTGTAACCAATCATTAGGTAGGAAAAGATGAAGGTAAAGGGAACTAGGAAATATGCAGCTTAAAGTGTGAAAGCAACCAGAGTTGCATCAGAGACATAGTGGAGTTGACTCATTGGCATGGGATGTGACAGGAGGGGATAATATCTAATGATAGCATCTAGTAATCACACTTATAACTGCTGATCACACCCAGCAATCCATGACCTACCAGTTATCTAGCACTTATGCCCTTTTCTCAGTCCCATCACTTGCCCTTCTGACCCTCCTCTGACCCTTCTTCAATCTCTTCTGCCATAGTGCCCAGCCTACCTGGTCATCTGCCTACCTCTTTATGCAATGACCAGACTTGCTCTGTGCCAATTGCCCCCTTTGACTACCCTTACCACTTGTGCAGTGACTAAACCCTACCCATGTCAACTATACCCACCTTTGATCATTTCTGATTACCTCTATCCCTCTTCTGAGTAGTTCATCTCTCTTTCCTCACTGCAGCACATGAATGATATGCAATCCAATTGGCATACATGTTCACATGTTCAATTGTGGTGTACAGAAGGCAAGACCAGTGAGCAATCCTCAGCACAACATTCACACCTCCAGATCCTCTCTGATTACCACTCTGCAGTCCTCCTGCTCTGCCTCAGCCTCAAGGTCAACAGTGATGATCCTTGGTCCCCCTGCCACAATGTACCCAGCCCAACAGCCCTCCACCAGCTTGATCTGGACTAGATCACAAAAGAGCTTGTTCTGCTCCTTTATCTCTCAGCAAAGATGACCACCAACCTTGCAAATGGCATTCACAACCAGGTGGTCCCCCACAGGCTCTGACCCCCCACCTTTCCTGACTGCTAAACCCCCAGATTGTGCCTGCTCCACCCCTCTGGCTACTCCTTCTGTGCCTCCAGTCCTAGATCCCTATCCTCCTGATAATCATATATTAGCTCTCCAATCTAGAACCATATAGCTGGCTATTCTCCTTCTCATATGCTCCAGATGTTTGGCCTGCATCA
Source organism: Pulveroboletus cf. rosaemariae (assembly GCA_038089275.1). Classification (NCBI taxonomy): domain Eukaryota; kingdom Fungi; phylum Basidiomycota; class Agaricomycetes; order Boletales; family Boletaceae; genus Pulveroboletus; species Pulveroboletus cf. rosaemariae. Next base: position 17,495 of record JBBPKN010000032.1, read on the forward strand.
GGCCTACCCTGTCATGGGGATGAGAAGCTAGCTGTTCATCAGACCAGTATTGGAGCTTGCCAAATAAGAACATTAGAAATGGGATATGTCTTTAACATTTCTGCCCCTACCTGCTTTATCAGAATCTGACCCAACTTCAATTTAGCTCTGACTCCTAGCCACACAATGAACTGCCTCACTGGCAATCAGCATGTTTCAGTTCCCTTTGGAGATAAAAAACCTTCCTCAACTCCATTTCTTCCCTGCCCTAGATCTGACCCTTTTGACATTTGTTTTGGATATTTTGTTTAACTATCAGACTCTAGTCTAATTTCTGATCTTCTCTCTGGTAGTCTTTCTGAAGCCCTGTATCTCTCTGCTTCCACTCTCCTTCATTCCTTTTCAGTTTCTCTGACTCTAATTCAGAAGCAACCATTTTGACATTGGTTTCTAATCTTATCTCTCTAGGGAATTTAGTTAATTCTTCCATTCCCTTCTTGGTTGTTCTTTTGTTCTCCTAATCACCCCATGACCACCCAAGGCACCACCTGCCTGGTCATAAGACTTCATCTTGATAGGTTATTGCAATTTGCAGAAACCTTACTTTCCAGGATTACTCTGCCTTTTCTCTGAACTTGTTCACTCAAGGTTCATGAGGCCTTTACTTAAGTAGTTTTTAATGTCCCATTTCATATTCTAACTCCTGGCCCCTGAGCCATTTCCAAACCCTAACCTCTGTTTATGAAGACAAACTAGAGTTATTATTACTCTACTCTAATATTATTATGTCCTCATCTTCTTTTTTTCCTGCTCCCTCCCAGACCTCCATCCCAAGTTCCACTACCTCTTCCACCACCTCTTCCTCTTTTCCATCCTTCAGCCCACTTTCTGCATCTTCTATGCTTACCCTCCATGCAGAATCAAGGATGTCAACCAGCCATGCTAGCAGCTGGTTTTCCCTTCTTATCTCCTGCATTACCCTGCCCCCCACCTCCCATATAGTCACCACTAGCAGGTGACAGCCCTCTGCCACCTGCTTGGCACTGCTCTCTGCTCCTTCTGAGCACATCCTCTTCTTGGGCCACTTCTCCTCCATATTCCTCCATTACCACTTCTGCTCCAGCTTTTCCTCCTCTAGGTGCTCACACCTTACCTTAGCCTCTTAGCAGGCCAAGCACAACATGGACTTCCCCATGCCCACCTTGCACTCCATTCCCCTATTCTTGCATCTCTGGCATGCTGGTATCTCCTCTGTTCTCTGCTTTTCCTTGTCATTACTAGACCCCACTTGGGTCTGCACTCATGTCACCTGATGGTCTTCAGCTACCTTGCTCTCAGGTAAATGACTGCAGTACTTACCTTTTCTTGGGCAGCCACTTCTGCCACCTGCCAGGCCCTCTCAGCCTCCTTCATGGCCTTCCAGGCCTCTTTCACCCTTCTCTGCTCTTCTTCTTTCCTTACCTTCATACACCTCTTGTGCTTGGTATATTTGGCATCACTCAATGCCTTGTTATTGTTAGTGAGCTCTGTGAGCTGCTTATCTATCCATGTCATAATGTCATTGAAGGCAACCATGTTATTGTAATAAAGGAAGAATAAGTTACTGTGAAGTCCCCATTTTTATTCATGAGCAAGCCAAGAAACTCCACTCTTCCACCCCATTGTCACTAAACAAGGTCACATGCTCATCATCTCCACAACCCTCTGCTCTACCTCTCCAATGTTACTAAATGTGTGATCACATGTCAATTACCACACTATCTCAGATCATGTGTCCATACTCTCTATACCCCAGGCCAATGGCCTTCAAGGGTTCAGGCCTAAGGGGGAAATACTGTCATATCCCATACCTTCAACCCAATTCCAACCCAATATCATATCCCAGACCTCCAACCCAAATTCCAACCCCATTCTGACCTGGCTTACAATTGGTCTTTGCACCTAGTAAGCCACTCTAGCCCTCTGACTCCCCTCCAGGCAACTTTGGCCCTCCATCACCATTCCAGTCTTCCCCAGCTATGCATGTACACTTCCCACCCCTTAGCATTATATGCTCCCCCAGGCTTCTGCTTTCACTCCACCCCATTCTGCTTCCAGTCTATCTCTGCTCCAGTTAAGTACTACCCTAGTTCTCCTTCATTATCTCCAGACCATCCCAGTATAACTCTGTTACCATTTCCAGTTTCAGTTACCATTACCATTATTGTTACTATTCCTATTCCATTCCTGTTCCTTGCTTTCCCCTGTTTCATCCTGTCACCCTTCAGTTTCAGTCTGACATGATTGGACATTGTCTTCCCTGACATCTCCATTTGTTTCCTAGATACCTAGACATCTGCTTTACTTCTGAGTTTGCACTTGTCTCATTTCGTTACACTCCTAGATAGTTCTGCCTCACTGAGGTATAAGTACTGTAGTTTTGTATCTTGTACCTCAGTATGAATATCAACAAAAACAACAGAAACACCCTCTCGTCATTGTCTCACTCTGCTTGAGCCCTTGGGCTCACTCTGACCCTCTGGGTTACTCTGGAGTACCTCCAAGGCTACATGATATCCTTGAAGGAGTCATAAGACCTCACCCCCATGACTAGGCTTGACTCTCCTTGTCCTGCCTATCCCTCCTGTTGAGCATAGAGACAGCCTTCTTACCCATCTCTGACATCTATGTAAATTGGGACACCAGAAAGTGCAAGGGCACACCACATAAGGTGAAGCCAAGTCCCATTCAACCATTGAAATCCTTCCTAGATTCCCCTGGAGCCCTCCAGAGCCCTCTGGAGTTCTGACCTTTCTTCAGCATTAAGGGTTTCATTCAAAAAGGAACTAGTTAAAAGTATACTCATCTTGGTATAGGTTTTAATAGTCTCCTTTTATTGGGATGAAAGTTTTAACACCCAATTCCAATCTGGCTTATAACTGATTCTTGTATTCAGTAAGCCATTCTAGCCCTCTAACTTTCCTCCAGGCAACTCCAGCTCTCCATTACCATTTCAGTCCACCCCAGCTACACATATATGCTTTCTGCTTTCCATTAATATATGCTTTCCCAGCCTTCACTCCTGCTCTGCCTTATTCTGTTTCTAGTTCCATCTCTGTTCCAGTTAAGTACTACCTTAGTTCCATTTTGTCATCTCCAGATCATTTCAGTATAACTCCATTACTGTTCCCACTCTCAGTTACTGTTACTATTATTGTTACTATTCCTATTCTGTTCCTGTTCCTGTTTTCCCTCATTTTATCCTGTCACCCTTCAGTTTCAGTCTAACATGATTAAACATTATTTTCCCTGACATCTCCATTTATTTCTTAGATATTTAGACATCTGCTTTGCTATTGAGTTTGCACCTGTCTCACTTTGCTACACTTCTAGATAGTTCTGCCTCTCTAAGGTATAAGTACTGTAGTTCTGTATCTTGTACCTTAGTATGAATATCAATATAAACATTCTCTTGTTATCATCCTCACTCTGATCAAGCCCTTAAACTTACTCTGATCCTCCAGATTACTCTGGAGAATCTCTGGGGCCAAGCAATATTCTTGAAGGAATTGTAAGGTCCCATCCCCATGACTAGGCTTGACTCTTCTTGTCCTGCCTATCTCTTTTGTTGAGTACTAAGACAGTTCTTTTCTCTACCTCCAATATCTATGTAAATCAGGACATTGGAAAGTGCAAGGGTGCACCACATAAGATGAAGCCAAGTTTCATTCAATCAGCCAACTCTTCCCAAATCCCTTCAGAAGTCTCTGGACATCCCTAGAGCTTCTGGAGTATAACCTTCCCTCAGGTTCATGCACCACTAAGATGCTGGAACCTAACCTTTGCTCTCTAGCCATAAGGGTTTTATTCAGGAAGAAGATTGATATAGTGTACTCAAACTTGAGAGATATCTTTTTAACATAACTTCAGAGACTCTAGAGATATCCAAAGACATTCAGAAGAATTCAGGAAGGGTTTTATTAATTGGAAGGAACTTGGCTTCACCTTATGTGGTATACTCTTGCACTTTCTGGTATTCTGATTTATCAAGGTGTTGGAGGTAGGAAAGAGAGCAGTCTTAATGCCGAACAAGAGAGACAGGCAAAACAAGAAGAGTCAAGCCTAGTTATAAGGGTGAAACCTTACAATTTCTTCAAGAATATCACTTGGCCCCAGAGATGCTCCAGAGTAATCCAAAGGATTAGAGTGAGTCTAAGGACTCAGGCAGAGTGAGGATAATAACAAGAGAATGTTTATGTTGATATTTATACTGAGATACAAGATACAGAACTACAGTACTTATACCTCAGAGAGGCAGAACTATTTAAGAGTGTAACAAAGTAAGACAAATGCAAACTCAGTAGCAAAGCAGATGTCTAAATATCTAAGAAATAAATGGAGATATCAGAGAAGACAATGTCCAATTATATCAGACTGAAACTAAAGAATGACAGGACAAAGTGAAGGGAAACAATAACAGTAACAGTAACTGAGAGCAGAACTAGGAATGGAGTTATAGCAGAGTGGTTCAGAGAAAGTGAAGTGAAATTAAGGTAGTACTTAACTGGGACAGAGATAGAACTAGAAACAAAATAGGGCAGAGTGGGAGTGAAGGCCAGGGAAGTGTATACTAATAAAAGGCAGAAAGTGTATATGCATAGCTGGAGTGAAATGAAATGGTAACAGAAGACCAGAGTTGCCTGGAGAGAAGTTAGAGGGCTAGAGTGGCTCACTGGGTATAAGGACCAGTTATAAGCTAGGTCAGAATTGGGTCAGAATTGAATCAGAGGTACAGAATATGACAGCAGCACAGAAATAAATTATTTTAATGACAAGCTTGGCTTTGATGCATTGTTCAATCATTGCTTTTGTAGCTAAATTCATTTTCTGCCAGATAGCATGGAAGGTAGCATCAGATGGTTTAGGGAGAGTTCCATTGATAATCTGTGATAAAGCACAGTACTCAAAGGCTGTGAGCATATAGTGTTGCCATACAAAGTAGCCAGATTCATTTGCAAGGTAATCATCTTCACTTCATAGAAAGAAGTGGCTTGCACTTGCAGGCATATCCCAAGATGTGGGCACAGCAGGGGCAGCAGTTTGACCAGACATGTGGGCTGGGCTTAGGACAGCAAATGGGCTGAATTTCAATGGATGTAAGTTAGGCATTAGGACTCATAACCTACTGGAAGTAAGAACTCAGTTGGGATGAAGAAATAACTGTATTAGTACCTAATGAAAGTAACAACTAGGTACTTGTTAGTGAGTTATACTATAATACATAATGAGTTCATGCATACCTCAGTTGGAATGAAAAAACAACTGAGGATGCTGTGGAAAAATGAATGACATATTAAAGTGGAATGGAACTGTCATATGCTAATATGTTGGATAGACAACCAGAGATTGTAGCTGTCATGGTGAAACAGAGAGCTGTCATGGATGGACATCATACCATAATCAACAATGCAGATAGACAACAGGCTGAGGTGTTCACAAGTAAGAGGTAGACTACTTTATAGTAGATGTGTATTTGAAAAGGAAATGAAATAAACTAGCCATCCAACATATAGGACATATATGATGTCGACGGAAATGCAGCGCACGACTAGCGGATAACTCAGTCGTGCAGATAAACAACGGACTGAATGTATTTTACCTAGCGGAGACATGCTTCGCATTCAATATTTCCGTGGCGGCCTGATAACTTATATTCAGCTCATTAATCTGCATGCTTTCCGTGTTGCGCACGTCATATCCTATCAACGTGCTGGACATGTATTATACCATCCTAGCTATCCGTGAGGTTACTGTCATTGTCGTTGTTAATTATGACATCTAGAGTCGTCATAGCCTTGTCGAACCAGCATAGGTGCTTGCTAGCCATCCTCGGTCACGTGGTTGAAAACCTCATATTTGATACCAAGCCAACTCTTTCATAGAGGATATGCTCGGCTCAGATGGACAGTAGTTACAAGACCTCGAAGGAGGCATTTGTCTCCGGGATGACAGGGTCATCTGTCTTCCACGTCAATCTTATAGGCGTAGTCGCGCTGGTGAGTCCAGAGCGACACATTGAGAGCTTGTTGCTTAAGGTCACAAGGCATCAATAACTCTACATTCCTCCCTGCAAACTCGCCTCTCCGCTTTTCGTTCTATGCCGTTTATTCTCGAATGGCTGGTGTTGGCCCTCCCTCTTTTATTTGCGCTGACAGTCTATGCCGATGTGCCTGGGGTACTCTCGGTGCTCCTACTGGCCCCAGCCTGCGTCTTGCTTCTCCTTCCTCATATCGACAGGGGAACACCTTTGGCCTCGAAGACGAAGGAGACACAACCAAGCGTGGCTGTACAAGACAGTGGTGTTGTCGGTGGCCCTGCACTACTGGCACTGAGGCCACTTCCAGCGCTCACAACATACCGTGCAAACATGATGCTCATAACTGTGTTTTCTATTCTCGCCGTAGACTTTCCTGTATTTCCACGTTCGCTTGCAAAGTGTGAAACCTATGGTGTGTCGCTGGTACGTGATACCCTCACATATATATTGTTTGAACTCTCACGAGTCCACCATGTTAGATGGATTGCGGAGTTGGGTCGTTCGTCTTCTCTCAGGGAATTGTTTCCGCGATACCCCTTATCAAAGATCCCTCCCAGTTGCACGCGGATGTGAAATCAAAATTATACCGGATAATCAAAAAGATTTTACCAGTCGTCGTGCTAGGCATCGTTCGAGTAGTGCTTGTGAAGGGAACGGAATACCCTGTATGGCGAGTCGTCACAATTTCGTGATTTTACGGACTGATTTGTTCTAGGAACATGTCACAGAATACGGGGTGCATTGGAATTTTTTCTTGACACTTGCCATTTTGCCGGTCGCAGAAGTGGTCCTCCATCCGATCACCAAATACATGCCTATATCATTACTAGGTCTTTGGATTGGTGTCTGTGAGTGATATATAATTTTCCTTGCATGGGCCTCTCAACTCAACATCCCATAGTGCACCAGTTCGCACTGTCTTTTGGGGGGCTGGAAACCATCCTTCTCAACGCCCCTCGAAGCAATATCATCTATGCGAACAAGGAGGGACTAATCTCACTCTTGGGTAAGAGAGACCTCTGGAAACATTCCACCACCTAGACTCATATCTCCAGGCTATCTCTCGCTTCATACTATGGGCCTTTCTCTTGGCACTGTTATTCTTCCACCTTTTCCGTCTTTCTTCCATAAACAGCAGATTATCCTGTTCGAAGGTGGTAGTTCCCAGAGTTTTGTAAGGTTGGACCCCTCCGCCCCCAGACAAAGTGCCAAGACCACCATCGAACTCTTTTCATATGCTCTGGTGTGGTGGACCTTATATGCAATCGTGAGATATGCTCTCAAAGTCTCGCGAAGGATGGTCGGTATTCCTGCCCTACCATGCATCAAGGAAAACTATTTACACTCTACACGCACTTCTTTCGATGCAGGCAAACCTGCCATATATTCTCTGGATCGTCGCCTTCAATACTTCATTCATCTTCGCATTTTATCTCCTAGATATGATCTTTTTCCCTACCCGCATTTCAAAGCTAAGAGATCCTTCGGATCCCTCGGGTAAGAGGATCATGCAAGAGGACCCGACGACCTCCACACCAAAGTCGGCTCCCGCTCTATTTGAGGCCATAAACAAGAATGGACTGGTGATCTTCCTCGTCGTGAGTTTGGTCTAGTTTCAACTTCCTGACTTGTCTGAGAGGATGCCATCTCCAGGCGAATATTGTCACAGGCCTCGTTAACTTGTCGGTTCAAACAATGTACACACCGAGTGCAGAAGCGATGCTCATATTGATCGGGTATTCATTTGGTACATGTATGTTTGCCTGGATATTCCGTAATGCGCGAATTTGGAGAATGTGAATCCTGGCTTCTTTTGGGACGAACTCTCCCCTTGGCGCCTACTCTATCCCCTATGCCGAGTAGAGAGGCCCTTTGTTATTGACATGGCTCAAGACTGCTAAAGTTGTCGCAGGTTGGAACGTGGGCTGAGGATACATCAGGAATTTTACGAAGATCTAATTTGAGCTTATGACGGCTATTTTGACTTGTCGCGATGAGTCAAAATAGCCCTAATAAGTTCAATTATGTCTTTGTAAAATTCTTGATGCTATATAATTCAGTAAACCTAGTGCTCAGACTGTGTATGCAAGAGTTGGCCATAAAGTACTACTTCATGCCAACAGTAAGAAACTCCCAATGTGGGTTGGGTTTGCATGAATTAATGACCAGCAATGGATTGCATCAGGAATTCTACAAAGGTCTAATTGAGCTTATTGCGGCTATTTTGACTCGTCGTGACTCGTCACAAAGAGTCAAAATAGCCTTTGTAAAATTCCTGATGTGGCAACGTACGCAAAACCGAAATGGACCACATTCGCAATGATAAAGATGGGTATGTCAGCAAGTATTAGCTAGAGTGCTGTAAAGTATTTGTGTTTTGTTGCTATTCCAATCCATATGAGCATTGGGCAGTATCCCAAACGGAGGCAACCTGAAAAATCTACACCGAACCAATTGTAACTTTGGGATGACCGACCATCAAAAAATATACCCAGAAACAGTGTTAGGACTCAAATGTACACGATATCAACATCACCAGCCTAATTATAATCAAATTTCAGGAGGATCAGGATAGATACTGTCCGGTTCGCATACCCAAACGAGAATCTCCATTGTATAATTCGCCAGCTCGGAGGGCTGAGGGAGCCATGTTCGTCCATCCCACGGATCATGTTAATAGATAGCTTGGGTGCATTGGAGCACCGTTGATATAGGTCTAGTTGCGCTACCAGTGACGTAGCAGTCACCGTGTGCGATACATCCGTTGGTGCCATAGAGAGCACCATAGATGCTCTGCAACACTTGATCAGATTGGAGTAGACTATACCCCAGGAGGAGGGCGCGGAGGTATCAAATGCGACATAAATGGGTTATATTAGCAACTATAGGAAGGCTCGTTGAGCTATCAGGTACTCGCGACTGGCCGGATGTAGCTCACTTGTCGGTCATGACAGTACTGATGGAGATGAGCTCACCCTCGATCACACTGTCGGCAATTATGATGCTCTGCTCCTCAATGTGCGACACGGAGAAGTGACCGCCATAGCTTTCAACCGCAAAAATGGACCTGACAATATGAAGAGCTGGCTCTCGAAAAGTATATGGAACGCTCTCCACACGAACGGTGCAGCAGCTTCCGTGTTGTTGATCCGTCTGTTCCATCGACAATTCAGTGGCGATTGGCTAGTCAGTGTAGATCAATGAGACGAGGTGAGTTGCGCGTTGAGAATTAGAGTGTGAAGTACACGCTGTAGTTCCCGTTATTCCAACTTTCCTGGCTGTTCAGACCTTCAGACACCACAACCTCTTGCGATCGCGTGATTTTCTCACCTGTATGGTTGAGGTACGTCAAGGTTTCATCCCCGCTCACCGAATACCGCCCATTCTCCGTAAACGAACGACGTATGGGTCACTACATCCTCGGCCATACGAATAGCAGTTAACCTTGGAAGAGTCCAAACGTGGAGGAACGTCTTGGGCCATCACTTGATCTTTAACGTGGATGATCTCAGTCGGAACCCCCCAGGGTCGTGACATCCTTACCGAAGTGCGAACGTGTAGTATCAGGCGGGTTGTGAGCCTCGAGGAACCAGAACCACCATCACACCAAGGTACCAGTACTACTCCAGCTTAACGTGTCATGTTGATCATCGACATACTCGTCGCAATATCAGCGTAGCCAGAGTACTGGTGACACCGAGTGTCGTCCCACAGATCCCGGAGACTGCAATACAGCGGAGGTCCATGTCATTCTGAACTTGGGAGCGAAACGTGAATTGTCCAGTTCTTGATTCGTTAGGGGCATGAAATGGACCCGCATGGATCGGGACCACCTTACGACGAGCGTGGTGGCCCATCCTTGCTGGTACTAGTAGAGCACAACCCGTGGGGCGTAGAGCAGAATGTAACCTACTCTACGTGGTGTTGTCCCATAGCTGTCACTGCTGACACTTGCGGCATACCCAACGATCGCCTCGGTGAACGAAGTGTGTTCCCGCGTAAAATAAGAGCAAACTGACGAGCCTGGACACTGACCGTCGCTGATCCGAGCGTCACCTACTCGAGATGGCGGTATCCTGTTCCGTCCTGTACAGTATGTGAACCTTCCTGCATATTAACCTTGGTCTTGCCAACCTTCGCGTGCTACTTCACAACTTACAGTGCGTTGAGAATCGGTAAAACCGCACTTCTTGTGGGTTTTGTGCTCGAGGACCAGCTAGGCAGGGAAAGGGTGCCACTAGCTGTTGCGGTCGAGCTTGACAAAGACTCAGTTACAACGGCGGTATGCTCGATAGGATAAGTGTCGTGGACCCAGGTTTGATCTAAGTACTTCATTATGTTCAATTGTCGCTGTTTCGATCGTTTAGCGTTTGTTTCACCGACCGAAATCATGGCCTTGACCAGCGTACTCAGTCCCTTGTTCGAATGATAGCATCGCCACCGAGCACGACTGACCTGTCCTTCGACAGTCATTGTGTGTTCCCTTAACCACCAGAGTGAGGAATCACTGCATTCTAGGAACCATGTAAACAATCAGATTGTTCCGTATACTACCAGCTGGCAGGTATCACATTTAGAACCCGAACTTGATAAATAGAAATATGCCAATAAAGACGACCAAGCCGGAAAGAATGAGTTCGCCAAAGTCTCCCCAAAAGGTATTGACGTAGAAGTAGTCATGGAGAGGGGGGCGCACAGAAACGTTGATCTTTCGGGTCTGTCTGGGCGAAGGATCGCTATGAACGATAAAGAGAGATTGTCGGGATTCATCGTACGCATACTTATCATCGGGGGCGAGGCCCTCGACAACGAGTTTACGACCATGATAAATCAGCGAAGGGATATATATCTCCGTCTCGCGCGAAGTGCTTTCTTCACCAAGTTCCCATTCAAAGGTAAACTCCCCAGTATTTATCTCGTAATCAAACCTCAAGGGTATCCCCGCAGTCTTCGCTGGATATGGGCGCACAACGGATGGCAGAATACGACCTCCATTGTCGAGTGTGAAAGAGGTTTGCTCAAAGTCTAAGAGCGAGGGAGGAAGAGCACGTTGCCGGCTAAACCACGAAAAGTTCTCGCCATTCCAATTGTCGCCATGGGTATCCGTATTATCAGGGTTGTAGTTCCATAATCTAATGGCGTATAAGACCACAGAACGGTGTCAGCAGAACTCAGAGTGCGTACGTGAAACTGGCGAGGGAACGCTCAAGTGCGGTCATAAGAGCATCCATCATCCGGTACTGAAACGTCCAGCTTTCCGTTGTAAGCGCTTCCTTGCTGCTAGTAACAATGAGTTCAGACAGCAAGTACACCCACAAAAAACATACTTCATGTCCATGGGTATTCCGCACTCGCCAATGAGAGTAGGCATCTCGCCGAGTACTTTATGTCCGGCATCGAATATGTTGCGTATCTGTAAAGAGTAGTTATTCCGAGCACTTTTCTGACCCCAGTAAAACGCCTTCAAGGGAAGCATTCCCTACAAGGCAAATGAGGAATGGTGCTCGCGAGTTTGTGGACATGAAAAATCTCTCACATGTGACAACCCCTGCACATTGACAGTAAAGTCTCCGAACGACTTCGAGAAGAGTGCATTTAGGTCGTACCTGAAGACAGGTAAGGAGACGCGAACCCAGGTGACCATCAAACAGCTTCCTCACCAATGCGGCGCAAAAACCATATTGGGAACTTGGTTCTCTTCAATCCATGATCGTGGACAGAGCTGCGCAAGGTAATCAGAAAATTCCAAAACACTTACAGGGGGCTGTAACCATGATACCTCGTTAGGAATCGGCTCCACGAAGAGCATTTTTTCCCTTGAGACGACACTATGTACGCGCTCTGCCCAGCGTTTTAAGAATGGATAATAAAAATCAGTGTACCAGTCCACCTGCGAACGATCATGAGTCATTCCATACGAACTAGACATCCGAAAGGAAGCCGCACCTTGCAACCGCTAATGGGATGTTTTGTGAAGTAGCTCTCGCGCAAGACGACACCTTCACGTTTAGTGTTATCCCATCCCCAGACGCCATGCATCTCCCAGACACATTTACCTTGTGTAGGACCATCAAGTCTCCACGCCGGACGTTTGTTGGGGTTCAGCACGCTGTGGGAGGTCATGCGAGTAGGCATAGGGAATGACCGAGTCCAATGAGGAACTAGGGTGGGGTATCCAGAACCCAACATAAAGGACTGGAATGCAGAAGCTGCAAAAGTACATGAGTTTACTTCGCGAGATTTGAACACCGTCACTTACGAACATGAGATAGATGTAAATCCGTGTTGTAGTTAAACTTGTGGAGAGAGGGCAGGCCTATATATCCTCTGTGCGGTTCATTCATTATCTCCCATTAGTCAGTATCCCAATCCTGTTATATAAGAGGGTCATGAGTTACCTCAAATCCAAGTATGCATTCCAAGCTACCCAGTGTTTGAGCGACCACTGTGTACATATCAAGGAAAGCATCTTGGAGATATTGCTGAACAGATTTAACATCTCCATTCGGCGCCGTGACCTTCAACTTTGGGGCAAATGTGTCACCTGCCCAAAAACATGACCTAGAAAATAGAACTGAACAAGAGGATGTCTGTTTGTAAGGATTTAACATACGCCATAGTAGCAGCAGCAAGCTTTTGATAACCACATGGCCAAATGCCACGCTCTGCTTCGACATGTCCACCCCCTCTAACGCCCAAGAGCCATGCAGCCCCTGACTCCTCCAAGGCATGCAAGTCGAATCCAATATTCTCAAGAGTCCACGCAGGTGCACCGGAACCCCCCGAGTACCTTGACCAAACGTCCTGATGAACGACGACGAATGCAGACAGGCCATATTCCGGGAGCAAGGATAGCAACGTCTTGATATACGTCAGATATTCTATATCATAAACCCCCCTGCAGTTGTTAAGTTGGATCATCAGCACTCCTCAACATCGACTTACGGGCCAGCGTGTTCAACTGCTTCCCATGTGACAAGAAAACGAACTAGAGGGTCCAATATCAGGTTCACGAACGCTGATGCTGTGACCGACCTACTAAATGATAGGCCCCATCTCCTCAAACGGGCAAAGTGTTGAGGCGCCTCTTCAAGAGGGAATGGACGACCGACGAACGTGACTGAGTGGTGATTAGCAGGAAAAGTGTCGTGGTCGTGGTCGATAGGGCTATTCAATAGGCAATCTTCAGTGGAATGAGACCATAACAACCGGCGCATCACATACACTTTACTGGAACCAGACACATTCACTCCTCGAAGGCTACAGACGCGTCCATACGCGTCAACAAAATGACGCCCTCGCTGTCTCATCTTCCCACCAGTACCTTCCGATGACCAGTCATGAGCGTAGGTCGCTCTAGACCCTGGCGAGTAGCCTGGCGCAAAGGAGGGATGCACCTGCGCCTTTCATCAGTGCAAAGACCCTCGTAGGATAGACGATGACGCGTTACCTTTTCTCCAAAAGACGCTAGTATATGATTCACATGGGCTCCCTGCGCGTCGTCGAGCAAAACGAACGATGCTTCCAAATCTGAACAACTATCCATCAGTGTGAAGAGCTTGTGCACTGAGCTCGGCAAATTCCCAAAAAAGTACGCAGTTGTTTGGCAAAAGCTTTAGATCCAAACAACCACACCAAAGCTCTTCGACGTCAAGTTATACTATCCTGTATATGCTTCGTACCTTTCTTCCCATCACTCGGCGCACGTTGAGCTGTCCACTTATACGTATTAAATATATCTCATCCGATCTCAGACTTGGTGACACTGGGCTAAATATTCCTGGCAGAGCTGGCTTTTCCTATCAGTGGCTACGGGATTTATGTCAATGCCCTTTGTGTGTTCACCCCTCCACGCTACAGAAGCTTCACAGATCCTCCGATATTCCTTTTGGCATCCGGCCAGCCCTGGATGGTTTGACTACCACGGCTGGCGGTGTCCACATCCGATGGATCGACGGACATGAATCATTCTATGAATCTAACTTCTTGGAACGCTATTCTTCTCCATCAGAGCTGCTTAAATATCATCGGGATACGGAACAAATACTTTGGAATGGATCGTCGATCTCCCAAGCCCCACACCTCTATATTCCCTATCGGGGGCTCAGCGAGCCCTCCTGTCTTCTCCGTGCCATTGACCAACTCACCCGATATGGCCTACTTTTTGTCACGGGCGTGCCAAACGAAGAAACCTCGGATGACACCTGCGAACTCCGAAAGCTTGCCAACACATTTGGCGAGCTACGCACTACTTTCTATGGCGAACTATGGGATGTAAAGAACGTTCACAATAGCCATAACATTGCTTACACTAATCTCAATCTTGGTTTGCATATGGATTTACTGTATGTCTATGGCCTTACCTGACGATCGAGGGTATTCTCACTCCCCGAACAGCTACTTCCAACATCCGCCACGATACCAGATCCTACATTGCTTACGCAATCGCGTCGTGGGTGGCACTTCAGTCTTTGTAGACGCCCTTCACGCAGCATCGCTGCTGAGAAAGTCTGATCCAGCGGACTTTGATGTCTTGACGACAACGCGTGTTCCCTTCCACTATATAAACGACGGACATCATGTACACTACGAACACCCAACCATCGAGTTAGACCCGCACGTCTCACTTGACGACTCGTCTATTTCAGAATTCCCCATCAAGTACATTAGCTATTCGCCACCATTCCAAGCGCCTCTCATGAGCTCAACACCAGCTTCGTTTTATACGGCCCTTGGAAAATTCGTCGCAATACTAGATGACACCTCCAACCAAATGGAATACACCCTACGCGAGGGAGACGCTGTTCTCTTCGACAACCGGAGGGTACTTCATGCCCGTATGGCTTTCATGGATGACTCTGATAGCAGTGGAACACACAAAGAAGCAAATCGCTGGTTAAAAGGTTGTTATCTCGAAGCAGACGCCATTCTTGACCGTGGCAGGATGTTGAGGGCTAAATTGGCTGATATGTCATAGCTACACGTCGTGTGGTAGGAAAATTGTACGTGAACAATCATGGAACAACAAGCAGCGATGCAGTTAGGCACCGCCAGCCCAAAATACCTTTAAGTTATTACCTGGTCAAAGCCAAACGGATCCTACAATTTGCTTTGTTTCGCATTCTCGATGAAAGCGATACCATTACCCAGAACGACCTATGAGACATTTAGGGGATATATAATAAGCGAATTCAGCACCAACCTTGCCCGACGTGGTATTCTTGGTTATGAATGCGATTTCAATTATCCCATCGGGACCACGGTCTACCTCCCATGCCTGGGTTTCCAGACAATCGCCAGGCTTGACAGGTGATACGAAACGAACGCCTAACAGTTTCAATGCGCGCGTATTGCCTTTCGCGACCTCCTGGATGAGGCCACGAGCCACAAAGCCGAACGAGGACAAGCCATGCAGAATAACGTCACCAAATCCCAGTGCCTTGCCCACCGCAGGATCTGGGTAAACGCCTGTGTGAGTGCAAATCCCAAGGTTCCTGAGCAGGGACAAAAGTACCGATATGAAGGGGATTATAATCCCCGCTGAGACGATAGATAAGTGCCTGCTCAGGGGTCGTCTTATCTCTGATCACCCAGTCTGGTTTGCGGTCCGTTGGAATGGGCTTCGCCTGGGGAGCACCGCTGACTGCTTTGGAGAATTTTTCACCATTTGCTTTGGCGCCTAGATAAAATGAAGAATTCTAGGTGGAAAAGTATAAGAGATACAGCAGAGTGTTATTCGAGGTCCAGGATGCTTACGAAGAGCTTAGCATAGGCTGTGCCTTGAGAATCTATGAGTGACGACTCCCGCTCGATAATGATTCCGGACTCTTGAGAGTCAGCGTGAGAACAGGTCACAGGGATGACACGCAAAACCCACTGTTTTCATGGACGGCACAGACCCTGCTTGAGAGCTTCCATCCTGATCCACTTGCAACCGGCAAGTCCTTCAGGACCTCGATGCACTGAGTGGCATGAACCTATGTCCAGATGGTGCACCAGATTTATTAGGGTGAGCAAGCGCAAAGTGAGTTTGCGTACCACCCTGTCAGA
This sequence comes from Pulveroboletus cf. rosaemariae, assembly GCA_038089275.1. Classification (NCBI taxonomy): domain Eukaryota; kingdom Fungi; phylum Basidiomycota; class Agaricomycetes; order Boletales; family Boletaceae; genus Pulveroboletus; species Pulveroboletus cf. rosaemariae. The sequence continues at coordinate 33,600 of JBBPKN010000032.1, forward strand.
CTTGAGGTCTGGGAGCCCGGGAATGGAGCGGGCACCTTGTTTAGCCGCAAAGAGTGACACGTCAGTGTCGGTGCCTGTTCATGTAACAGCATACGAGACTCGTGACTTGATCCAAGTCATATTCACACACCCTTCAATCCGAGCACAGCAGGGTATGTTGGAATAGGCGCCCATGCCTTGTCTAAAGAGAGTGGCGTTGTGGTGTGTATATCAGGATCAGTTGATTTGACACACCAAGCTCTGGGAGCCGCGTGGTCAGTGAGAGGAGCGATATACGCTAAATGAAGCTTACCATATACAAGGGGCAGATCATCCTTCTTCGCGCCGACGCCCAGGGCATACGTAATAATGTCCTTCCGTGTCCACGAAACCTACAAAGGGTGAATCAGTCGCGGGGAGACTGGGTAGGAAGAAGGGCGTTTACAGGTTGGTCAGAGATTTTGTACCCGACCGCGTTTCCAAGGTCGTAACCCATGAGAGAACGTCTTGACTGGGCGAGTGAGAGTTGTGATGGAACCGGATGCGCAAAGGATATCATTACGTAACTATTGTATTCGTCTGCTTTGGGCTGGTCACGTGATCATCCACGCCTACTGTGGGACATCCGGCCGTAAGCCGGAGGATATGCGGTCAGTCCAACCCATGACAGCCTGCTCCACTGGATATAACTGGCCTAGCGTAGATGCAACCTGACGGCATCGCTCACACCACGCTGTACTACTAATTCCCCATCCTCAGGGCATCCTCGCCTGGCACCCCCGCGATGTCGAACGTCTCTGATCCACAGTATCAACCCCCACAAGTCTTCGCCGAGGGAACCTGGCTACATGGCGCGATCGTCACTGCCGTCCTCTATGGCATCGTTGTCGTCCTCTATTGCCAGTGTGTTCGCTCTCTCTGGGGCAGGATCCGCGCCAATGATGACGCTCGAAAGAGACATTGGTTTTTCATTGTCTATGTCAACGTCCTCTTTGCATTGAGCACCCTCTACGTCGCTTCCAACTCGTACATCACCCAACTTGGCTTCATAAATCACAGGGACTATCCAGGTGGTGAGTCTTCTACGCACAGTCCCCAAGCATAACAGTGAGCTCCCCCACAGGTCCAAACGCCTTTGAGGTAAACACTTCTTCCGCACCTCTCAATACTGCTTTCGTCGTTTCAAACTGGTGTGCAGATGCCCTGATGGTGAGCACGTTGGCTTCGCGGCCTCTAAGCCGACAAACCAACCCTTTTGCAAGATATGGCGCTGTATCGTAGTATATAGAGACAGCAAGTTCCACTCTATCGTGACTGGATTCGGGTGCCTGTTGTTGCTCGCATCTGTTGGTCAGTGTTCCTGTCGTTGCCTCAACCTGCTCTCACCTCTCTGATGTTTGCAGTCACTGGTTTCCTCTGGCTCATCATCGTGTCTCGACCTGAGCAATCCACGTCTGGATGGATGTCCTTCAGCTTCCTTTTCCCGTACCTATCCGTTTCCCTTGCTATCAATATCCTCATTTGTATCCTGACGGTCCTCCGTCTGTTGTACCATCGAGCATGTATCTCAAGGGTTCTTGGCCCCGGATACGGCACGCTCTATGCCAGCTTCGCAACGATGATTATTGAAAGTGCTGCTGTATACTCCATATGTTCATTGTTGTACCTCGTCCCGTACGCCGCAAACAGCCCACTGGCGAACGCATTTATGCAAATCCTGGGCCAAGCGCAGGTGACTCCTTCGCTAGCTTACTCCTTTATTGTCTCAGCAGCTGAATATTCCACCCTTCATTCGTAGGTCATCGCTCCTCTTCTCATCACATATCGCGTTTCCGAGGGCAAAGCCTGGTCAAAAGATGTGGTTTCACGCCTTGCCACCCGCTCTTCCCAGCCCTCGCGCCGTCGGTCGACCTGGGCTACCTCCACCAACTCACCGTCTCGAAAACCTGTCAACATCCAAATCACTCTCAAAGGCGCACAGTTTGATGAACGCGACGGTTCAGTCCAATGTTTTGACGAACAAGGCTTGGCTGTGTAGCATCCGACGTAACGCCTTCCGCTCAAATGGGCAACCAGACAACTAACAAAAATTGTTGGTGGTGGGAATATGTCGGGCGTTGGGGGGGACCCTACATACTTCAGTTCCAGGCTACCAACTAAAATTCAGTCTCATTTCTGCCACTGTCCACGTCTGCATATCCCCCTGGAAACTACCTGTATTTGCATAGCATCGACCACAGCTTTCGCACTTTGCTATCTTACGACACGCGACAATTGCAGGGGACCAAGAAAATCTTCTGGTGAGAGACACACTTTACGTATAGATATGACACGATTTACACCCCTTGGCACCTTGGCATGCTTGCAGATAGCATTATCAACGTGTATACCCAGATCCCTTTGCCCGTCTCAGACAATGTTGTCATCTGGTACAATATGTTCTTATCGGATATACCCATATGGTCATCTTCGTTGCTTCGCAGTGATGTTCGTCTCGTAATCCGTTCTGCGGTGTCCGGCTATACCACGACAGACTTTGCTTGTCATGCACATGCATGTTCCCTATCCCGCATTTCAATGGGCGGTCATCAGTACTCCATCAGCATCACCGCCCGAGGATGCTTCGTCGGACCAGCGGCTTTTCCAAAATTCCGTGTCGCAGCCGCCGAATCCCAAAATTCTCACCGTTGTGGCAGATGTCACTCTACCGGACTAGCCGGATGAGGCAGCACGCTAACATGTCGTCAGACAACCACTTGGCCCGACAAGAGAGCTCAGCAAATAGTACAGGGAGAGCAAAGAGGAGACTGCACTTAGGACCAAAGCAATTCAGCAGTTGCGAAAAATCTATTGCTCGTATACAAACGAACTTAACACACGGTAGAATCCGAACAATTCCACCTCGTGGATGGCGGGGTTGATGCAGACGGCGTAGTATTACAATATATTGATCCCCATGTCCTACCTCATTTACTTCCTTTCCTTATCTATGGTGACGAAACGGCTCTTCTCCTTTCTTGAAACCGATCCAGCACATGATTTGAATAGTTTGATGGACGACGTCCTGCCATCATTTATCCACTTTCAGACGTGCAGGTACAAGCCGGCGTCCTTCCTGATCTTCGTCATGGCTACAAAAAAAAGGTCAGATCAAACCCAGGTATCCGCGGGGGTGCCGTCTTTTCTGAAAGCATTTGACCTACCAGCGATGATCGCACTGCCAACACCGCTTCCATCTTCGGCATGGTGTGTCACGATGTTACTAGATTCCAATTTTGTCGGGAAGGGACAAGTAGCAAACAGCGGGTCAGCGGCAATAAAGGAAGTGTCATCTATGCCCTACCGGCCCTTTTCGCCAAAGATGTCTTGAAGACCTTCATGAACCCTCTCCGCGAAGCCAGGATATTTCTATTCAGAGGAAAGCAATCAATATCCTTATCGGAAAAGGGGGAAGAGGATGCAAGAAACGGGGGAATCCACACACATTGTACAGACTCCCATCTGCGCCTACAGAACACCCTTCTTCTAGATACCCCATCTTCTTTACGATTGCTGCGATTCCGCACGAGCTCAGTCGTGCTGCACGTCGCCCAATCAGTTTAGCAAGAGCTCGGAAGAATTGTCGCTCAGCCAGCGTCGTCTCAAGGGCGAAAAAGTGGGTGAATATGCCAATAATCATGAGAAGCTCATCCGTCGGGTCACTGCCAAAATATAAGCCAAAGTCGAATCACCGTCGATAAACAATGAGAGAAGACCAACGGAGGACGCTCTCACCTTTCCATCAGAGACAAAAAGGCAGTATCAAAACAGTACGGTTTTTCCAGCTTGTATGTGTTCTGACCGAGGAAAAGGACACCCTCGTCTATAAGCTCGCAGAGGACCAATCGGAGGATTTCGCCCAGATATCGACCTGAGATGAGTTTCTGAGCAAGTAATAGGGGATTTGGAATTACCAGTCAGTTAACGATAGTTCTCGTCATGTAGCGACGGAGTGTTACTCACCTCGAATGCTTGTTCACCAGGCTTGTTTGATGTGTCATCAACAATTGCGTCGTATTTCGTCCGTGGAAGATGTTCATGCTCAAACGAATCAAAAGCACCCTTGAAAACAAGAAATTGCTCCCTTAAAACCCGGGAAAATGAAAGGATGCGTAGCATACCCATTCACAATTAATAGCCATGTCAACGTCGGGAGGAATGCCCAAGTTTGCGATCTTGGGAATGTTTTTAACATGCTCCACGTATGCGGCATTACAACCTGTCCCGAAGATGACAGCTATCTTAGTCTTAGGACTGACGTAGTGCGACGCGACGAGTGTGCCAGTGGTATCGTTTATAAGTGCCGCCAAGTATACCGGGAGGTTCTAGGTGGGAAACGGTTTCAGAGAGGTGAGTTGTTATTACCATGGTCAAGCGGACTGCATGGATCAAAGGACTAAAGGGAGGGGAACCCACATGTTTTGCAAGAGATTGCTTGAACATCTCAGCGACATCTCTTCCCTCCGTATTGGCGGCGCCAAAGCCTTTCGTCCAACGAATAAGTTCTCCATGATCGATCCGCTCTTGTCTTCAACAAGAAATATAGGTTGAAAAGCAAACGCATATGTCCCCGGATAACGTTAAATCCCAAATCGTGAGGTTAGTATGAAAAAGTTGCCAAAATGTCCATATCCGACCAGGTCATGATTAGCACAGGAAGCTGCTTCAGTTACTTGGATCCTCAGACTCACGTGCATGGGTATGAGAACTATAAACAGACATCAAACCGAATGTCAAAGTCAGCTTTTGACCCATGTCGCCATAAATATACCACGTCGGAATGCGTGCTTACGGTGAAACCCAAAGGCAGTTGCTGACTTTCTTTCAGCATACCTGGGCCGTGGCCCGTGTTGGATTCGATGAATGTCTTCAGGCATTCCGCACAGAAATCGAATAGTTTTTGCCCCTCGTCTTGTTTCTGCTCCTCGGTGAGACGATACTTTGTTTGTGTAAGTTCAAATTTGCCGTCGCCTTGCAGAGTAACGAGGCAGACTCGGAGATTTGTACCACCTAGCAATATATATACAAGGGTGATCGCGAAGATGGGTAGCAATATCGGGATGGTGACCAGAGACGGGCATTGACAAGTAATACAACAGAAATGCCCAAAACGAGTCAACCTAGGACGAATAGATGACAGACGGGACGTACCGAGATCCACAGCCAAGAAGTCACCAGTCTCCTGGCCAGATGGCCATCCAAAGACGAACGTCGGGATCATGGGCTAGACGATATTGAGACAAGAGCCGTCAGGCGATGGTTCGATTCCCCTCTAGACGCGCATATAGGGACGCAAAACTAAAGGACAAAGAGAACCAACGAGCTTGACCCCAATTCCTAGTGAATGGTACAGAAATGGGACAAGCGGTAAGAACTCTACTCGTCCGCAGCAGAAGTTCATGATAGCCGATTTCCATATTCAGAGTGTTTCCATCTCTATGCAGGGACTACCGGAAAACGAGGCAACGGAACGGATACAGAAAGAAGGTGTTGGTACAACATATGATGGGACGAGCACGTACCACGATCTGATTGTACTTTGCCAATCCCAGCTCAAGGGATTCGGTGAATGCTTCGACGATCATGCGCATTCTCTGAGGTGTCAGAGTGAATCTATGCAATGTGTTCAAAGCGGAAATGTTTTTCGAAGGCGTCGGGTGGAATGCGGCTTAGTCGGGAGTGGTCGCAAACGATAGAAGGCAAGACTGACAAAATCTCATATTTCCTGAGATGGTCCGCCATCGTTCTAAGATCATACAGCGACAACGGAAGGTGTCAGCATGTGATTTCATCGTAAGCAGCCCAACAGAATTAGCCCGGGCGGGTGTGTATAACGAGGGCGTACCTCTTAGTGGCATGTGGAAGATCTTCCTCATCTTGTGTACGAGTATGGATGGCGATCGTCTGACCCGAAGGCAGAATAACGCTGCCACTACCACGGCGCGAAGCTGGCATTGTTTCTCGACGACGGTGCTCCTTAGATTAGTAGTGGAATGGTCGTGGAAAGCTTTGGAAACAGGAAACCGGTACTCGTGCGGAGCTCCATCAGTCAGGGCTTGCAGGGGCCCGATCGTGGGAACTACATGATTTATTTGTCCAACCCGACTCTTTCCTCAACATCGTTATGATTGGTCTCAAGGGAACGCTAAATGTACGCTTTATACCTCGTCGTCACCAAGCAGGGCCAATACTCCATTGGAATAGGTGATCGACAACTCTGGTGCTCTCCTCGTCGAGTGCGTCAACGTCCTTAAGCAAAAAGTCAACAACGGCTGGGGGACAGTCGGCGACGAAATAGTCTGTGTCGTCAAACGCGCCCGCCCGCTGACCGCTGCACAGGCTGCTTCTGCGACTGCGGTTAAAGTGCGCCGAGGAGATGTCCGTCGTGCTTTGATCGTACGCACCAAAAAGGCGGTGAGAAGACCTGATGGGAGGTTCGTCAGATTCGACGACAACGCGGCGGTGTTGCTAAATAACAAGAGGGAGATGCTGGGCACGAGAATCGGTGGAGTTGTCAGCGCAGACTTGCGGTTGAAGGGCTGGGGAAAGATTGTTAGTTTGGCACCCAAGGTACGCCTTGGAAAGGGGCCCTCGAAGAGGACTGACGCTCGCTTTCTGCAGGCTCTATAGCCGTTCTAATTATCGTCGTGTAGCATACCCTAGCTAGTCGCCCGTAATGTCGCTCATTGTCGCACCTTCATCTGAAGCAGTTACGTGCTGTCACACGTGATCTATCGGGTGTGACCGGAGTCAGCACATCGTCGACACGTGACGGTTGCCTCCGTACAGAGTTCCAGCTGGTAATGCTGACACGACCGACGCATAGCGTCCTCGTTCCACCCTCGATAGCTTGATAGCGAGCTCGCAGTATGCAAAGCCACTAAGGAATCGACTGAACAACAAACTGCCATTAAAATCAACCCGGCCTAAATGGAGGTCATCGGTGCTTACCCAGCCGTGCCCAGGATGTCAGCATGATTCGGTAAGACTGTTGATACAGTCGTGAGCTTTTCACAACTCATCTACAACCAGGACCTGCTTGATGTTCCGGTCAACATCACTCCGTATCGCTTGGTTTCGAGGCGGTGTGCCAACAACCCAAAGTCTCGTACATCGCTTCGTTCGTCCTTCTCTAACCCCGCATCTGCGTCATGCCAGTACCAACAGTTCCGCCGCACCCTCTCGTACTACAACATTTCCAGTGCTGCTGTGTGCTGTAACATGTGCTCTGCTAGGCTATACCGTCGGCTCGTCGGTTGACTTGCCATCGCCGCTAGCTTCTTTTGGCCTCGGACGCCACCACACGCCTACTGAGGATGGCCAACCCACATATGGAACACCGGAAGACTTCCAGAAAGCCATACAAGAACTGAGACTCACTTTTAGCGACAAGGGCCCTGGATCTGTGGACGTCAGCACCGACCCGGAGGATCTCCGGATACACGGATTTTCGGACAACGACTATCATCCTGGTGCGTACCGTTCTTTGTTGGCCAATTGCCCTCCTATCGTTTTCCTTTCGAACTACATATTGACGACTGTCTGTAGCTGCTCTCCACACAGTAGTGGTATACCCAAACAGCACAGAAGACGTGGTCAAAATCGTCAAAATAGCTACCAAATATCGAATGCCAGTAATACCGTTCTCGGGTGGAACGAGTGTCGAGGGGCATTTCCGAGGGGTGAGATCTCAGTCGCTTTGCATTGTAGACTAGGCCAGGTGCTCGATTGCGCCCAAGCCCTCTCCCCACGCCACTGGTCACAACGAATGTGCTGTCCGTTGTGTGCTGTTATTTCGATGCTGCGTTCACCCGTCAGCACACTTCGAGCTGTAGGTTCATGCGTACTCACTTCTGGATAGCATACAACGGGTGGGATTTGTCTCGACATGTCTAATATGAACAAGATTCTCGAGATCCATGGTTTGTATATTTTGTTCGAGTCACCCGAATCAGTTGACGTCTAACTGCCCGATCTATCTGTTCACGTCACTTCAATCTTGGACAATTCGTCTCACTATGTTGCATCTCCCGAAAACCCGCCGAATGTCTCAAAATAGAACAAGACTCGGATGTTGTCTGTCAACCTGGCATCGGATGGATGGAGGTCAACGAAACGTTAGCAAAGAAGGGTAAGTTTCCTCTTTCTTATCAGGCCGGTGCAGGAAGCGAAGCAACCTTACGTTCATCGACATGCCTCACCAACAGGTATTCCCTTATTCTTTCCTGTAAGTACAGTGTCTTTGCGACTTTTCCTTTCCAGTACATATCATACGTTCCCAGCTGGACCCTGGCCCAGGAGCCACTATCGGCGGGATGATGAGCACAGGATGTTCTGGAAGTACGTTTCTCCTCGCCCGAGCGGACAAGAGGTTGATAATCTTTCTTAAAGCAAATGCCGTGCGATATGGAACAGCTAAGGGGGAGTGGTTTCTTAATGCTGTACGTCCATTCATTTCGAGCTTCTTTACTGTTGGTGGCTGCGTATGTTTGTAATTTGATTCTTTTGCTGATGTTTGCAACCACCCCTATAGACAGTAGTCCTTCCGTCTGGGGAAGTCATTAAAACACGACAGCGCGCCAGGAAGTCTTCTGCGGGTTTCGATGTAACGAAGTTATTCATAGGTGCAGAGGGCACCCTAGGGATTATTACTGAAGGTAAGTTCTATCGCTCCTACTTCCCTGCATTTAGCACTTCGATGCTCGTAATACACACAAGACGTTCATGACTGCTTTATGGTATAGTCACAATCCGCCTGGCTCCCGTGTTACCCACAACAGTCGCTATTGCACAATTTCCTGATGTAAAGAAGGCGACGGAAGCGGTGATTGATGTAATGAATCGCGGAGTTGGTATACGTGAGTATCTCTCCTGTTATTTGCTCTGATTCGGCTTATTCTCAACCGGCATAACCGTATATGTTTTGTTGAAATACTTGTCGCACAAACTCGTTCTCAGAATGTGTTGAACTCTGTGACTCTGAATTCATGCGTTCGGCAAACCGATTTGGTGCTTCTGAACGCTCCTATCCCGAAGTCGACTCCCTCTTCTTCAAATTTCAAGGGCCCACTCAAGCTTCCCTCCAAGAATCAGCTCAAATTGTCCAGGAAGTCATTAAGAAGCATGGCGCCACTGGCTTTGAACTGGCGCAGACCGAAAAAGAAGCGAGCAATCTATGGACTGCCAGAAAAAATGCACTTTTTTCTGGTCTGGCGTACTTGGAAGGGTCCAGGGGATGGAGTACGGATGTGTGGTCAGTCTTTCCTTGCGGATGCAGGGTGAAGTTGTTGATGTGGTGTATTACTCGTTATCCAACAGCGTCCCAGTCTCGAGGCTCCCTGATCTCGTCTACGAGACAAAGCAAGACGTTCAGGAACTTGGGATCGTGTCTACGATTGTAGGGCACGTCGGTGATGGTTAGTCATCATATTTTTCTCCTGCCTTTCCCCTCTTGACAAGTCCAATTGGGAGATAGGAAACTTCCACGCACTGCTTCTCTTTCGGGATGACAAAGAACTAGCAGCAGCACGAGAGATCGTACATAGAATGGTTGAACGAGCGATCAGAATGGAGGGTACATGTAAGCCTTGTTCCACGCAGCGCTATTTGTCCTTAATGTTCGATCCCTCACGATTTATTCCCTTGCAACATAGGCACAGGGGAACATGGCGTTGGCATCGGCAAACGCGAATACCTTTACTCTGAGCTTGGAGAAGGTACCATTGAGCTGATGCGATCTATCAAGAAGACAATCGATCCTCTGGGCCTATTCAACCCTGGAAAGGTTAGTACCAGCCAACCAGTAAGATGTTGAACTGAGCTGAGTCGAGTTTTAATTCGTATTACCATAGCTGTACCCGGACAAGAGCATGAAAGGCTCAGATAAACATTGAGTGCAAGCACGGCTGAGGATAACTTGTTGAAGATACGGGGATCTGTTGTGTGCACATAAGTTCGTGTCTACGCGGCACTGTCCTACAAGTCTTAGATAGTGCAAAGGTATCGTTTGTACTGAAATGAAGAACCTGTAGGTCGCAACAGTTTAGATTCTAGGATTAGGTCTAAGTCTGAGTGATGCAAAAACTTTGATATAGTTATTGATCTAAATACAGCGATGGGCGGTGCTGCTAACAACTTCCGTAGAAACTTTACTGGGGTTCGTGGTCGCGGAACAAGACCTAGATCGTGAACTGCTTGCCGCTTGTTGCGAGTACACTTTGGCTGCTGTTGCCAAAAGCATCACTGATTACAAACCCATACTCCCTCACCCTCATAATGAATACCCTACAGCCTAACCAGGGGTTGACTGTAGTTAGATATATCCTCAGTCACGTGATCACACCATTGGCGCTTCTTGTTGACGCTGGTAGTTCTTGTCAACAACCCAGCCATGAGCAGTACGCTCTTCGGAAATCTATCTTCGCAGCAACCGCCGGCGACAGGGAATGGTCTTTTCGGGAGCACGATCCCGTCCCAGCAACAAAAACCGTCGACAGGGAGTGGTCTGTTCGGAAGTACGAGCTCTACTCAACAATCGTCGGCGGGGGGTAGTTTGTTCGGGGGCACAACACAACCTGCGGCAATGACGGGTCCGAGCATCTTCGGTAGCACCACACAATCCACTGCGACTGGCAGTATCTTCGGCAGTACGACTCAAGCTGCAACAGGAGGGCGTATTTTCGGTGGCACAACGCAACTTGCAGGCGGAGGAAGTATGTTTGGTGGCACAACCAGTCAACCTGCTGGGGGAGGTCTATTCGGTAACACGAATGTCCAACAGTCACAACAACAAGCTGCAGGCAGCTCGTTGTTTGGTACCGCGACTACACAACCCCAGCAGTCCGGTGGAAATCTGTTTGGAACTGGCACTAATGCGCAGCAACAAACTTCTGCTGGTAGTCTCCTTGGAACCACGAATGTGATAACACAGCCTACCTCTGGTCTCTTTGGCGGGACCACGACGACCGCACCTGTACAAGGATTCGGGCTTTCTGGAAACTCCACTTCATCCTCGAACCCATTGTTTGGGAACAAAACCCCTTCCAGTATCTTTGGGGCCCCAGCTATTGGTACGTCCACGGCTACAGGAACGAGTACCATCTCTCCGCCAATGCTTTTTGGACAACCAGCCACACAGACGTCCGGTAGCACCACACAACCCCCTACCTCGTTGCTCGGACAGCCTACCCAGCAACAAGTACAAAAACTGGTCGGTTCGCCCTTTGGATCCGCCACTCAGCCATCGACCATAGGAACCCTGTTCGGTAGTACCCTTACTGCCCCGACCCTGGGGGCCGGGCTGGGCCCAGGGTCGATTCTGGGAACCTCCACATCGAGATCATCGCAACCGACACTTGGTATCACTGCTCAGCTACAAGACCCTCAGAATCAGTTTGTAACACTGATACAGAGGATCGATGCCATCGCCGAAGCCTGGAACCCAAATTCCACCCTATGTCGCTTCCAGGTGAGTATTGCTCGTGGTACGCAAGGCGTGGGGGTACATGAGTTAACGTCGACAATTCCAAGCACTACTTCTACAATCTAGTCGACCCGGCTCTCGTAAGCCAATACGGTAGGCCCGCCAGTGCAACCAATGAGGCCCTTTGGCAGAGGGCTTTGAGGGAAAATCCAGATCCTAGTTGGTATGGGAAACCCGTATTCAGTAGAAAGTAGACGCTGAAGTTGCGTTTCAGTATGGTGCCTGTGCTAGCCGTTGGTTTTGATGCGCTAAATGCTCGGGTTGAAGCGCAGTCTGCTCAGGCGACCGCGCAGCAGGAAAAGCTGAAGGTGACATCATTGTACTAAGTTGTTCATGATCCTGATTCCGTTGCCCAGGAACTCAAGAGGCGTTTACAGGCATTGACAGTCGCTCACACGGAAACCACGCTGTCCCGGCTTCACCGCGCTCTATCTCAACACACACAATTGTCTCAACGACTTCTCAGGTTGTTCCAACACTTGCACCTCCTCATTCCAACTGTGCGTTCCTCCTCCATCCGTCCCGAGGAAGAGGCGCTGCGAGTCGCACTTGAGGAGATGGAGGAGGATTTACGGAGACCTGGAGGAATGAGCAAGATGAGGAGCAAGCTGAACGAGCTGTGGGCATTGGTGGGGGCTATTAATGCCGCCAGGGAACGCGGAAAGAGAGCTGGGGGTGAGGGGGTGGTAGGATGGACGGTGGTAGATGAGGAGGGTTTGAAGCAGATCACGCAGGTTTGTCGGCTGGCAGCAGCTCTGTGATGAGTTATTGATCACTGGCTTCAGATACTGTCCGACCAACAGGCGGGCCTGCAACACCTGACAAAAATACTACAACAGGATCTCAAGGATCTTGGCGTGATCACGGGAACCAACGGAGAAAGGGAGGATGGACATACCAGTGCGGACATGAGGGCCTCTGCTTCACCTCCTTTGTCGAATAGTCTGGCCTCGACGCTGCATGCAAGTGTTTTGCGATAACTAGTGCCGCTTGGCAGATACATTTTGGTGTACATGTACAGCATCCGGCTGGTGGTTGCATCGCCTGTAGTTGCCGAGAAGGCGTGTGAGACCGCGTCGGAATGAAAGGTAGTCCTAATCTCCACAGCCTGCGGGAATCTCCAAGCCTTCCCTACATGCGCACCCATTTATAACTAACCTACACGTCCCCCAACGCGACATTCATAGCGGCGGCGACTAGGACACCATCTACATCTTCAGTAGCGACCGAGACGTACCACCCGACCCGATACGATGCGCTACCGCACACTCGAGATTCGTTGGCACGACTCTAAACCCATCTCAACTTGCGACTTTCAGCCCATTCCCTTCAAAAAAGCGCGTCCATCTCAAGACAAAAACTTTGCATCTCAGTGCTACAAGCTCGCGACAGGTGGAGAGGACAATCATGTTCGGGTATGTTGACTCCTCAGCTAGAACGCAGCCATGGCCTCAACTCTCCCCTGCCTGGACATGTGTATAGATATGGATGGTACACCCAAACATGCTGCCTCCATCCATCGCAGAATCGGGCGAAACTGTTCTGCCACGACCACCACGCGTCGAGTACCTCGCGACTCTCAGCAAGCACTCTGCACCGGTCAACGTTGTGCGGTTTTCTCCGAACGGTACGTGTCCCTGGCATCTTGCCGATCGCTTTGCTCATGTGTTCTTTTGGTACGCTTAGGGGAGTTTATTGCCTCGGCGGGGGATGGTACGCTTGATACCAAGGCGACGGTCCCTTTAGCTTACAATCGTTACAGATGGAATGATCATTGTCTGGGCCCCATCGAGCACGCCACCGCCTGTGACGTACGGGAATGACTCCAGCACCGAGGATCTACAATATGAAAAAGAATATTGGAAACCACGTACAACATTCCGGTCAGTTCTCGATTCATCTCCACTGGTTCGTCACCTCTAGTTGCAGAGCATCTAACAACGTTCCACTGGATTTAGTTGCACAACCATGCAAGTATATGACCTTGCATGGAGCCCATCGGGAGAATATATTCTTGCTGGCAGTACCGACAACTGTGCGCGCGTTTTCACAGCGACAGATGGTATGGTTCTTCTCCACACTGTGTGTCTCTCACAAACTTAGTTCGTCGCGCATGCGCCTAGGTAAATGCGTCCACGAGATAGCCGAACATAGTCACTATGTGCAAGGTGTTGCTTGGGACCCCCTAAATGAGTACATTGCCACGCAAAGCAGCGACCGCTCCATGCATATTTACCAAATCTTGGCCAAGCAAGGATCTTTTGAGGCTCATGCGATCGGGAAAAATATCCGTATGGCTTTCAACCATTCTCGCACGCCAAACATGCAAAGCCGTATCAGGGGAGGATTTAAGCGCGAATCCACCAGTGATGCTGAGAGCGTTGTTGTGGATCAGAAGGAGGAAAAAGACGCTCTCCATTCGGGTGGTAACACCAGTTCGATCGCATATCCACCGACCCCCGCCACCTCTGTTGCAAGCACGCCCTCAACTATGTTCCCCCCGCCCACTTTTGAACGACCATCTTCCCGACGCTCTTCATTCAGTGGTTCCAATGCCCCCTCGTCACCTGCTCACTCTCATTTTTCCAGATATGGTCGCTCTCCTTCGCCGATGCCTCCTCTTCCTGCTATACGTGCCTTGCCCTCGCCAACATGGTCGACCATAAAGTTATATGGAGACGAGAATTTCACGAATTTTTTCAGGAGGTTGACATTTAGTCCCGACGGGGGTTTGTTGCTCACGCCCGCTGGACACTTTGAAGACCTTTCCTTCAGTGCTGCAGCCAAAGGGGATGAGACGCCTTCCAGGGGCCGTAAGGGCCGATCATCTAACAAGAGTGGCTCAAGTTCAACACATAGCGAATTGGCTAACCCAAATTCTGCGTCGTCTGTTTTCATTTATTCTCGCGCCAACTTTGCTCGTCCACCCATCGCACAGCTTCCTGGACACCAAAAGGCCTCTGTCGCAGTACGCTTCTCTCCCATCCTCTACGGACTGCGACATGGTGTAGTCGGTGCCGGGGCTGAAGAGACGAAAACCGCTGTTCTGGACAAGAACAAAGAGGGGAAGCTAATTGTTGATCTTAATAGCGGAACCAGTGGCGTGGTGCACGAACAGCCCGCCTCTTCCCTGTCGCCACGAGCAGAGAAGGCTCCTGCTTCCCAGCTCCCAACCGAGACCCCAATGGCGTGCTCATCCTCACCACATCCGCCAAAGCAGTCCAGTTCCGATATATCTGCACCTTCACAGATGTCTACACCAGTTGTCTCCTCACTCCCCACTGGCTCGGTATTCGCGCTCCCCTACCGAATGCTATATGCCGTGCTGACAATGGATACTGTCACTATATATGACACGCAACAAGCGAGTCCGGTCTGTCTATTGACAAAATTACATTATGATGAATTTACAGACATGTCATGGTTAGTGGCTTTTCGTCCGTTGAGCTATCTGAGCATTGGTTCACTCGTAATTATGACTGTACAGGTCGCCAGATGGACAAACACTGATGCTTTCCTCGCGAGATGGCTATTGTACGCTCATCATCGTTGACGAGATACTTCCTGCGCACCACACTCAGCAATCGACGCTTCAGCTGCAATCAATTGCTCAGCACAACTTCGTGCCCCTCACGTATGCAGCATCATCGACTACTACTCATGCTACGCCGGTGACGCCGGCTAGTGCAAATGTGGGACTACCCATCATTGCACCGCCAGCCGTTCCAGCAAAGCGGGCGCAAGTACAAGGAAGCGAGGCATCCCCACAGCGGGCACTGACTCCGAAGTCTGCTGTCGAGGATTCCGCACCTTCCGGTGGGAGCAACTCTGGTACGGTCGGACAATCGAAGGACCAACCTCCGAAGAAAAAACGGAGGGTTGCGTTGACGCGGGTGGGTGATATCGGGGCGTGAATCGTGAGTGGATATATTTTATACGTCAAACGATCTGGCCGTGTCATACGTTACACACATTTTAGTTCCCTTTCTTTCGATTTGGTCTCGTGTTGTTCAGCAATTCTTCTCTCAAAGGACTACCCATCTTGACGCACGCACGTATGAACCTGGCCATGTTGAATCGTACATGTACTCTGAGATTGATGCGATGCGATGTCGTCGATTCTGTTATTAATGCGTGCCAGAACGGGCATGATTCAATCTAGCTGGCTCCTCTCCTCCCTGTCTACACACCTCTCATGATGAGACGAGCGCCGTGTATCTGAACCCTTATCCAACTTTGTTCTTACTCCTCTTGCCGACTTGAGCTTGATAACCGCTCTTGATGGCGTTGACGGATCGTCGTGAGCCACATGACTCGCAGGACATGAAGAATATACGATTTTCCTTTGTCAGGAGGGTGTCTGGCGATTTGCACGTTTTACAGGTGACATATTCGACTGCAAATTGCGGTCATACGTTAGTTCACAAACCACTCTTCAAGCGCATTTACAAAGTGCCAGACTGACCGATATATCGCCTCAACACGTTTTCCACTTGTTTTGGCTGGAAGCGACCCTTGATCACCAATCTCCCCGATCCGTCGACACTCCCCGTCGTACCCATTTCAGCGAAGAGGAATTGGATGACATGTTCTGGGGATCTGTGCATACGCCTGCAGATATCTGCCACGTTCGCGAAGATGGAACGGCGAACACCTTCTCGGAGGATTTGGGGAGGGGCAATAGTATACCGCTTTCCCGCGGAAGTGAGAAGGGAAGGATTAGAAGCATGGAGGGAGGCATAGAATCGTGTGAGGAGCTACATGGTGGTCCATGAGGATAGTCAGACCCGTTGAAGCAAGGATAGCTTGCCTCTTGATATGTATAATCGCGATCACTCGTAAGCCAAGGCTCACTGCCAGAGTCGAGGCCAGTGGGTGCTTCTGGTCTCGCAAACGGATCGTCACCGAGCTCCGCTTCGTCAAACTCGTTGAGGTGTTCTCCATCGTCGATTTCAACATCATCTGCACCGTCTGCAGTCTCTTTCGATTTTGACTCCTCAAGCTCCTTTTCAAACTCTTCCATCGCCTTTTTCTTGGATGATTTCTTCTTCTTCTTCATGTCGGAAAAGTCGAGATCTTCAGACGCGATCGCGGCGGAGGAACCGCCCGCTGGTGTGGATGTGCCAGAGCCATCTTCGCCCTAATTTTCATGGGGGCTTAATATCGGACACGTACAAACGTCAAA
The DNA here is from genome assembly GCA_038089275.1 of Pulveroboletus cf. rosaemariae. Lineage (NCBI taxonomy): Eukaryota > Fungi > Basidiomycota > Agaricomycetes > Boletales > Boletaceae > Pulveroboletus > Pulveroboletus cf. rosaemariae. Next base: position 50,285 of record JBBPKN010000032.1, read on the forward strand.
ATGCGCGTGACATACGAGATCCGTAGGGATGTCCTTCTTCTTCTTTTTCTTCTTGAGGCCATCCGGGAACATGGACTTGAACTCATCGTCCTGCTTCTGATCGTCCCCATCTGCATCGCCGCCCTCTGCGGTCTGATTTCGCTTCATCTGCTCGTGCACTGTGGCGGGTCCGAGGTCAACTGCATCACCGTTGGTGGTCGTGCTCTCGATCGTGGTTGGTGCTGGTGTAGTAGGGTCTGCCTCTGGCCCGAGTGGGTCTTCGGTGAACGCAACGGTCTTTTTCTTGCGCTTTTTCAGAGAGGGGTCAAATAGCGGTTCTGCCATGTTGATGTCGTGACGGCCGTCGTCGATGAGGACGATGTCCTGATACCGAGTCGCTTGCCATCAGTGGGGGTCGATGCCGGGTATTTGAGTCGGCGCATGAAATTCCGCAGAGTGTTGGAACTCCGCTTGTTGGTGGCCGATGTTCTCCGAGTGTGACCGTTCCGTTTACACTGCCGTTTCTTTCTAAAGCCTTGGATATGTTTGCCAGGCAGTCTATCGCCCGTCTCGCCGCGCAGCAGGCTCACCGTCATGGTGCTGCCCCCCAAAATGCTCGTAACATGGCTACCCTCCGCGAGATCGAGCTGCGACTCAAGTCGGTCAGAAACATTGAGAAAATCACTAAAGTAGGTTGTCTTCTCGCGCCTGAGAGCGGGACGGTGTTGAGTCGCTGTCTGGTGTAGTCGATGAAGATGATTGCCTCGACCAAACTCGCGAAGGCGCAGCGTGCCATGACTGCAGGCAAAGAGTATGGTGTTGCCAACTCCGGTGCGACCTGTTTGCCTACCCGTGCTGGACTCACTGCTAATTCGACCTTGGCCACCCAGAGATCTTTGATCACACTCCTTCGGAGACGCCTGCCAAGCGCAAACTCTTTATTGTTGTTTCCTCTGACAAGGGTCTCTGTGGTGGTGTTCATTCCTCTGTTTCAAAAGCCACTCGCCGGGCACTCGCGGACACCGAGAAACCTGTTGATGGGGACTCTCCTGTTATGGTTATTGGTGACAAGTCCAAGGGCCAGCTCGCTCGTGCACTCGGCAAGAACCTCGCTCTCACTTTCAACCAAATTGGACGCGATATTCCTACCTTTGCGGATGCTGCTGGTGTTGCTGATCTGATCGTCAAGAGTGGTGTCGAGTACGATTCTATCGCTATTGTGCACAACAAATTCGTCTCGGCTATCTCGTATGAGGCTAGTATCGTCGAAGTTGCCGACGAGAACACGTTCAAGGAGTCCCGTAAGCTCTCTGTCTGTTCTCCTGTTGTATGATTGTATGTCGTACTTATGTACACTCTTGGCAGCTGGTTTCCGCGCATATGAGATGGAGGACGATGTCACCAAGGACCTTGCAGAATTCTCACTAGCCAACGCCATCTATGCTGCCCTTGTAGAAGCACACGCGTGTGAGCAGAGCGCACGGTACGTACACTCCCATCTCAGCGTGATTCGACTCGACGGTTCATTTGCACGAACAGGCGTAATGCCATGGACAATGCATCAAAGAATGCAAAGGACATGATTGATTCTCTTACGATGCAGTACAACCGTGGTCGTCAAGCCGCCATCACCAACGAGTTGGTCGACATTATCACTGGTGCGTTACACACTTTTTGATGGTGGTGGGCTTGGACTAACATGGCTTGATTCTAAACAGGTGCAAGTGCTCTGTGAGGATGTCGTCTCGTTCGACATACATATACTGGTTACCCTCAGTTGTCGGCTTTTGTAGTAGATCAATTCAATCTTTTTACTTTTCGTGTAGGAGGCAGATTGAGCACCACCACAGTCGGAAGAATGATCAGCCAAGTTGATTTGGTTTGTGGTAGTAGTGTAGTCCATACTCCCACTCCTTGCCCCTTGGAGAAAGTTTGGTGTAGTCTCTCCCACTAAGGGCATGCTATGTGAAAAGCTGCGTACATAGGCATGTAGGATACACGTAGTTTTGCGACGTCTCCCAAAACTGCGATGCAATCAGAACTGAGAAGGGGGCAAGTTCATCAGACGTCTAGATGGAGGATGTGGCAGAGCTACTTACACGGAGGGGCTGGAAGAACCATTTGTTCTTGCCACTCTGGTACCGCTCCTCGAACAGTTTTTTGATGTTCTTGCGAGCGGTCTCCCGTTGTGTAGGCTCCTTGAAAGTGTCTGTCGCGACTGCTCCCTTGAGACTCTCCAGTTCGAGAGCGTAGCGGGTAGGGAAGAGATGGGAGTAGTTGACGGTCTTCAGGGATCTTTTGTCACGACACGGCGGACGAGGACCGAGAGTCAACTGACCTTGATGAAAGGCTTGACTCTACTTCTCCGTTGCACCTTCTTGGTGCCCATGCGGCGGGTGACTTTTCGGGGGTAACGCTCGATGCCAGCCACGATCGCATGCGGGTAAGGACGTTCCTTGGTTCCGTCATCGAGCTGCTTGATGACGACGACTTTCTTGCCTGCCTGACGGCCCTGCAAGACGATGGCAACCTAGTACGAACAACAGAGGTCCGTCAGTTGACCTGCGGGACCGTTATTCGGAATGGAAAGGATCACTTTTCCTGGCTTGTAGACTGAAACGTGCTGATCAGACATCGTCCTGGTCGCGATCTGGAGAGAACGGGGACATACTTTTGGGCATCTTGACGTTCGGTGGGGCGGGGGTGTACTCATCGTGTTGGGATGCGTCTGGTGTCGTCTCCAAGCCACCCGGTAATCTCCGTGGTACTGCACAGTTGTGTCAATAGGGTTGCTCTGTGGCGGTGTCTGCTGTCGACATGTTGTCAGCGCCTTGTGTGCGCTTCCACCACCCAATCCACATATACTTGTCGCTTGTGCCCCGTTTCTATTTTCGTTCTGATTAATTAACTCTTGTTCATGATGACCCTCAACTTGGTACGCTCTGTACGGCACCTGAATCCGACCAAGCTACGCGTTCGCCATACCGACTCGCCTCTCCACTTCATGCTCCAATCGCCGACTACGTGAGCCACCACGGTCTGAGCGAGGGAGACACACAGCCGAACATGTACGAGTGAGGGGTGACAGCGAACCAAGCGGAGGGCCAGGGTGGGCGGTGATGAGCCACCAGGAGGCAAGGTCTCGTCAGGTCAGTATGTCCATACGGGGAATGGCCGAAACGGCAGTCATAGTGTGCCCCTCCGGCTGGTTCGTATCCACGCCGCAAAACGGCGACGGTGATGGCAAGCCGCCAGCGAATTGATTGTTGGCTGCCTCGAACGGTCACAGAACTACCATCGCACCGGATCTCTCTGAGGACATCTACTCACGGAGCGCTTCGACGGGCTTAGCGGCCTGTAACACCCATTGCGACAATGCATCATGCCATCTTGCCGGGCCAATTCATCCGAACAACGGCGTCACGGATCGAAAGTAGAGTCACTTTGGACGCTGAAACACCGCACAATACGGTCAATGTGGTCTCAGATGTGGTAAGTCGGCGGCCAGATGATCGATAACGCTAGTGTACATTTAACGGAAATCACTCAGGTGCAGAGGACGTCCCCAAAGTCCGACTGTCGTACCTCGCTCCCATGGTTGTCCCTCACAATTCCGTCAGCGGCGTAACATCACCTATGCCAAGTATTTTCGTGCCATTTGGCCTATGATACCGTAAAAGTAGACTAGCCGCATTGTCCCGACTGCAAATAAAAATTTCTGTATTTCCTGCCGCAGGCTACCGCAGAGATTCACCATCGTGAGAACACTACGACCAATAGAGGGGACCCGATAAAGCTGTGGCAGACAGCAACCGGTGGCAGAACGATCAAGCGGGCTAAAAGACAATGAAAGGGAGGAAAAGCGGGGGTATGACGAACAAACTGCGATAGCGAGCTGCCTGAACAAAGAGTAACGAGTGGAACGGCACAAACATATAGCAATCGGTCTTTTCTAGATGTTAACTAGAGCTCGATGTTGACTAGAGAGGGAATGAATAACGCGAGACGTGACGGAAAGGACCACTCACTAGGAGAGCAACCAATGTTGATGAGACCATTGTACTCGTTGTTGTCACAGCACACAGGCTGCTGTTTGCTGATGGGATTCAGGAATCAACGTCAGTCAATAGCAACATATCTGATCATGACAACGTCCTCACCAACTGTTGCTTCCAGAACCAACAAGGGTGATGGGGTCGCAATTCGAACCGACCATGGTCCCAGGAGCAACATGGAGATGGAGTGCTTTCAAGAGATCGTAGATGCTATCACTATTGCCACCATGACCGTCACTGTGAATGGTCTGAAGGCTGTTGCAGCAGTAGACTGGGCCAGTGTTGCATTGGCCGGGAGTGCCCGAAGGAGAGCCATGGCGAGCCGCTGGATGGGATGAGTGGCAAGCTACGACAGACGCGTCTACGAGACCCACCCAAGACAGGAGAACCACGTTTGGAGGGGGCGTTTGGGGGCAACCCGCGGGCCATGCGTTGGGCGTTGGTCTCAGCCGAGACGACGGTGGCGGCGGCAACGAGAGCGAGGACGGCAGTGAACTTCATTGCGATTAAATGGGGCTGCCTTCTGAGAGAAAGAGAGGGAAAGGAAGGGCGATGCAATGAACGGCGTGTGGTGGGTGGAGGGGGGCAAGATTTATACCAGGCGAGAAATGAAGCGAGGAAGAAAAGAAGGGTCGTTTCGGCAACCGGCATTTCCGAGATGGGAGTTCGCGTCAACTACGTTCGGGTCCCCGATTCAGCTGCTCCTCTCGCTCGAGCATGACGTCCGCCCGGAGTCTCCTTCCCATACTGCCATCGCTCGTCCAGTCGCTGCTGATGGTGCTCGAGCATGACATTCTCACATTGGCTCTTTGCAGCTCGCATACGTTGCCAGATCCTGACATATGTCAAACTGAGTTATGTCGTAAACGGGCTCTTCTACGCGCGGTCTGGGCAGCGATGTCCGAACCTACCGCCATCGAAAACTCGTCGCGACCGTAGTGTGAAGTCTTCGCGTCGTTGTCTTCTCCGTTATCCACTTGAGGACTCGCTCTTCGTCCCCGGTTCAATATATCCCCCTACCGACACAATCCAATTGGCAGCGAGAGGTCTCACCCTCCAAGGACCGCGGGGTCACGGCATCGGGTTCGAGAACACATTTCCGACATTCTGTCACCGGGGTCGTACACAGCAGGCGACGATGGACGGACCATCACCTTGCCAGACGTGTTGCAACGTTTCATTGCATCAGCTTTCGCTTTCTCGTTCTGTCGTTCTCACGGTTGGTGGTACATGCTCTGCCGTCCGTGAGCACCTCTCGTGGTCCTGTGCCGCATTGCCAATCCATCGCATCGCTGTTGCCTGGTCCCTGGCAGACACACACGGCCTTCCTGTGACTCGAGACCAACTGATCCATACTTTCTGACCCTGCAGGTTAACCATATCTCCGACAAGTGCCACCATCGATCTCCATCTGCTGACATCTCCAGTCTACGGACTGTGCGTGATTGCATCCGATTTCTTTTCCTGTAACAGCGCCGCTGGTAGTTCCTGGCATACATCACGTCCCAGCGCGCCGCCAATTCCAGGGTCTCAACTTATCGTATCTGTCACACCCTCTGCATAGCCTTTCCCCTTGGCGGCCGAAACTTGAAACGCTGACCAGTAAGATCCACAACCTCGGTAACACCGGATCTTTCACCGCTCGTGGCCCGCGGTCATCGAGCAATCGATCATGAGACCTTGTGTACCCGATTTTCGTGGATGGTCAAGCTCTGCTGATGTGCATCACGGCAGTGCTGGTAACATGTCGCACTGACGGTATGGGTATGTCCAGACTGGACGTAATCCAGGTTGGAAAAGTTTGGTTTGATCTATCCCTGACCGACCCAACTGAGGTACAGGTTCAAGTGGGCTGAACCTCAAAACTTGGCAATTCAGCTGTATTCAGACCAATGACTCATCCCTTACCCCACGACAGCTGTCTTTGGAAGATGGCTAACAAGAAAGAGACTCAGGTGTGTCCCCTCGCTGTGAAAGTAGAACGGCATCTCTGGTAGACCTGTCAAACGTCGAGCACCGCCTTCGCAGATGCCACAGCCCTTTGAGATGGCGAACAGCAAGTAAGGAAATCAAGGATAACCACGGACTCTTTGAAGTAAACTATCCCCTTCCTTCGCGCACATAAAGTAGCAACGAACGCACGGCTATTAACTGGGTTTCCAGCTTCTAAGCAGTCGCATCGCTGGAACGGTGATACTGCCGACGTGCCGCTGCAATGTACCGGTGTTTGCCCAGGATTTACTACACGCGTTCACCCTTCATGCACATGGTGAGGGGGCGCGAGTCCCCAAGGTTTTCGTACGATGACAGCACCGGAAAAGTCCGCCAGGTTGCCCGCTGGCTTTGTAAGCCAGGTTATAAGTGTCCAACGTTTACCCGACTTGTCGACCGTTCTATGGAGTGTCGCTTCCCAGACCACCGGCAATGAAATGAAACGAAGTCATAGAACGCAAGCACGAGTTCTCGAAAATGCCGTTCTCTTATTTCCACCGATTCATCAGGCTGTCGTCACTCTATCCATGCAAAGCTGGTGTAGGATGCATTTAGCCGAACTAGCCATGGGATGGTTGCAAAACGTACATAACCCCTCTTTCTAGCTTTCCATATAAGACTGCATGCTCATCGGATAGTTCTTGGTGTTTGATATACTACGCAGCTACCTTACTAGCTTGTATCCGGCTGACTCTCTGGTGGGAGGGATGGGTCCGTGAAGCTATGATTGCACTTCACACAGACGAAAAACAGGATCATACGCGTTTCCTTTCGTTTTGATTGGTCCTGGTAAAGTACCGCACTGAAATGAAGTAATGGATAACGCAACTGAGAAAACGAGGAATCAGATTACGCACTCCTCGTGCCCACAACGCGGACATGAGATGTTGGAGTGGGCCTATTATGAAGTATGAGGAGGGTGACGACGAATACGATTCAACGTACCAGTGTTGGGTCTAACCCTAGATCAGTCGTCACTCCCACTTGCTCCCTGTCACGCAGGTGTTCAGTCTCGCGCATGAAAAGGATCGCGGCGCCACCGGCTTGGATGCGCTTCACTGCTTCGCAGGGGGCCAGTATCGAGACTTACTTGGTGACCTTGAGCAAATCGTTCCTATATACGCATTTGTTATCGCCGATTTCAAAGTGTTCGCATATCCTGCATCCGTAAACCATGATACGCCGTTGTGGATCCGCTTTTGGGTAGAGGAGGTTATTACACTCCGAACAAAAGTGGAGAGACGCCTGAAATTTGCATGTTTGAATTTGCAGGAACAGCGACATGGACAGGTGAGTTGATCGAATTCAGCCAGACCAGATGGACGAACACACCATGTTGGCCGGTGACGAGTTGCTTTTCAAACTCCGCCCCGAGCTACGGTCACATGACATGCGGTCGCTTTCACCTGTGTCTCAGATGGCCAAGTCTTGGTCGTTCTGGTCAGCGTACGCTGGCCTCTGGTTAGCTCGAATCTGGTTTGCGCTTCATGGAACGGGGTACATTCATCCTGACGAACACATGCAAAACGGAGAAGTCACAGCCGGTACCCTCCTTTTTGCTTCAAATGGCACCCAGTTGACAGAGGCGAGAAAGGCAATATCCTCGGTTTTCATACCTTGACCACCTGGGAATGGCGCCAAGATTTGCCAGTCAGATCTATTATCCCGGCCTTTATGACCACTGGGTTGCCCTTGGTCATACTGAGGCTACTTTTCGGACGTGAGGAAATTCCTTATTGTCCTTGAGTAGGTCTAACACCAAGTCAAGCCGAACGGCTCTCACGGACGGTACACCCGTCACTTATCTTTCACATTCAGCGCTTAGCATTCCTCTGCTTGTCGAGCATCTTAGGTGACTCTCTTCTTTTGTTCGGAACGACTGCTAAATAGTGTAGATTACAGCGTATCGAGTCTCGTTGCATCACCCGCTTCTCGCCATCTGTGCTTACTATTACTTGCATCGTCCTACGTGACATGTACCTTTCAAGTTCGACCGTTCTCAAACTCGCTCGAATCGGTATTGATCTCTCTCTGCCTCGTACTCCTTCGGCGGATGGTGGATGAACCGATGCGTGTCGAGGTGGGCGGAAAGAATGCGGAATACCAGCATTCCCGCTCTATCCATACTCTCAGGCGCGATCTTCACCTCCTTGCAATCCTTGCGGTCATTGGTATCTTCACCCGTCCAACTTTTGCTGTGTTTTCCATCCCGATTGCCTACCAATTGCTCCGGCACTGCCACCGGGTGGCAGGCTCTGCAATCCGGACAATGGGCCTGTTGCTACTGCCATTCTGCACAGCTTCGCTAGCAGCCTCCGTATTCATCGCTACTGATACATTCTATTTCCGTGGTGACTTTTCCAAGCTGGTCATTACACCCTACAATTTTGTCAAATACAATCTATCGACCAAGAACCTCGCTGACCATGGCCTGCATCCAAACTGGTTACACGTCGGTGTTAATCTACCGATGTTGCTTGGGCCGTTGTTCGTATGGTTTGCATGGTGTCATGCGTACGACTTTATGAAACCTCCAAGATGTCGCATCCAGAAAATGGACTCTGGGACAGATATACTGAGACAAAGTATGTCTTCATGCCCTTGGTCACTCTTCTGACCAACTGTTGTTACAGCTCTCATTCAGATCATTATACTGTCACTGTCAATTTTATCTGTTCAACCCCACCAGGAACCCAGGTTCCTCACGCCACTGGTTCTCCCTGTCATTGTACTCGTGGCCACCGGAAAATCGTTTCGCCTAGGGAAATTCTTCTGGGTGAGTCTTTTTTTCGTGCACAGGCCTGGTAATTGTAATCGACCATGGTATACGAGGCAACTTGGGTTATATTCAACATGACGCTCGCGCTGGTGTTCGGTTGTTTACACCAAGGAGGGGTCGTTCCATCCCTCCTTTCCCTTCATTCCATGTGGAGAGATGGTGCGACCAGTTCGGGTACCCATCTCGTCTACTGGAAGACTTATATGCCTCCTCGGCATTTACTTGCGGTACCCCGGCTAGGTGTGTGACTCATCTACATGGCGTTTGGATACTCAACTTTCAGTAGCTGTCATGTCGGGAGAGATATCCATCATGGATCTTTCCGGTGCCCCACAGAGTGAGCTAGTGACGGCTCTCTCCGCCCCATCTTTCGATCGGACGTATTTCGTGACCCCTATACCAATGTACTCGACGTTACCTGGGAACATCTCATCATGCACGACTCTGCAGAAGCGCATTTTCCCCCACCTCGATCTAGACCATATCCCTGAAAGTATTCAAGCGGGGTGGTATGATGGCCTGGCTCTTGGAGTTTATGTTGTTGATCAGGGCTGTGTTGGCAACGCAAGAATCTAACGTAGTGTGGTTACCGTTTGACTAACGTGTTTGCTGTCGGCATGTCGACCTACTGATAAACATCGATATAGATGCGCCACTGGGTGAGCTGATCATTTACGACATTGTCTCCAGTTGTAGCCGTAACGCAAGACCCGCCAGTCTTCTAGCGCGATGCGGAGCCATCAGCGAGTGGACTTGGCCGAGAGCCTGGTTGTCGCTCGTACCCGACCTTCTAAAGCTACCTTTACTGCCTCAGACGAACCAAGGACCTGCATCGGTTTGGTTTTGTCGTCAACCGTACTGAAGGACGGTTGTTTCTTCTGAGCTGGCAGCTGGCGTGGAAGTTAATTTTTTTGAGGAAGCGAGTGCAAGATCGCGAATGCCTTTCTGCGTGCCTGTCGGGGACGACGCTCGAGGCCCGAGTTCTCGCACTCACTGTAGATGAGTGTTGACATTACCGACTTGGTGCTTGAGCAGACGGACAAGGGAGCTGTATCGTTACGGGCTGCAACAAGAGAATTTCCTCGTTTTGGGGTGATGCCAAAGAGGTGATCTCGTTGGTGCCTGCCAAGTTTTCACACAGGTGGCTCTTTTGCCTTCCTCTCGCTGATTTCGTGGGTGTCTTCAACGGTTGACGATATCAAACCGGGAAGGTGGCTTACGGTGAGTGGAGCTGGGTGATGAAATAAGGGCACTGTGCAGCTGTGAGTACACACTACCGGCTTGTCTGTTCCTCCTCGGAGGCATCGCTGACCTGGCCACGTCCGTGCTTGTGGTCGTCCTGACACAGGTTTGGGTGCAGTCTCAGATCAATATTGCATTGCCTCGTCCGAAAAAAAAGTCGACTGGTAACGTTTTATTTACTACTGCGCATCGATGCTAGTGATGACATGATATTTGCAATGAGTGGAGGTTTCGGGATAGAAATACAAATACAACGCCAGAATACTGTACACGGGGCTCCGGGGGTTGTAGGTCCGGTCAAGATGATGCGAGGACTGCCCCAAAGAATCAACTATGGCAAAGATCAGGGTGTAGTCGATGCACCTTTACACCAGAGGGACCGCAATATGTGCGGTGGGAGAGGTGGACACCGCGGCGGAGGTGCGAGCGATGGCAGACAGGTCAATGTCTGTTGAGTGGTGTTGATAAGCAGTCCATCCATGACAGAAAGGTGATGACCTTGGCCCTTGAGAACAGTCTTCCTAAAGTCTCTCGCGAGGCGCTTCTCTTCTTCGGTGAGGGAATTAGGTCTTCTCTCGGGCGTATCCTCCTCGACTGAGAAGAGGGCATGAGCGGCAGAGCAGCCAAGGGCGGTGAAGAGTATACGTGATTCCCTCCTGTCCTCCTCTGCGGTAGGGTATTGTTGTTTGTCGTCGAGTGCGGCTTCCTCGAGGTAGCCTTGGTCGGCAATGCTACCCCAGTTGTAGTGGCCACTGCCGCCCTTGCGAAGGGACTTGTCGAGGCCAGACTTGGACTCAGAGCGGTCCCTTATGAGGGCGCGAGGGAAGGTGGCACGCTCGGTGCGAGTCATGGGGAACGAGGGAGTTGTGGTCAAAGTCAGGGCGGCGTTCTCGGGGACTTTTATTTCCTCGCCAGGCGTTCGAGAGGGTTCGAGGCTCGTGACCGTCTTCACGTCTGGCGGATGCGGGGAAACGTGGGAACTCATGGAGTGATCATGTCGTGTGATCAGCTCCTCTCCACAACGCAGCATGCAGTCCACTCCCCACCACAGCCCCGTCCGAGCGCTCTTGCGTCCGTCGGAGAACCTCCAATGCATTTTGGATGTCGAACTTGCTCCGAAAGACAAAAGAGCACAGGCGTCCCCCAATGTCGGACTCGCCACTCGCCCCTTGCCGTCGCAGCTGATTGCCTTCGCAGCTGATTGCCGTCGTCACCCATCGCAACCATTCACAGGGCACGGAGTTGGGAAGGTGTGTGTTTCGATCGCAATCCCCGCTTGTATCGTTCACTTGATTCGAGATCCACCCGTAATACTCACCGTCACAAGTCTGCTCGTCTTCAGCGCGTCCACAGCCAACGCTCGCGTGAAGGTGGTCGACGCCCTACCGATCACCGAGCACTTGGCTTTCTCGGTCGCCCAGGCCGCTCCACCTGGCTCACAAACGGCAGAGAGCGGTCCAGGTGTACCCGTGGAGACACAGACTGGTAAGTTCTAGCCTCCTCCCACTTTGACTCTCCAATCTATCCTCCTGTCACGCGAGCTTGGTCTCTCACCTTCAGACGTAATGCGCAAGACACGAAGCCGCTTATGTTCACAGTCGGTACTCGTGATACCCAAAAGCTGCACGGCTTTACTACGGAGTGTCGTCGCTTGAGAGAGCTCGCAAGTATGTGCACAAACCGCTTGGAGCACAACATCTAACGCCTCCCCTTTTCAAGTTGCAGTACATCCGGTCGACACTGACTTCACCTGGCTTGAGGTCTACACCTCGGACACGTCATCCCATCGCCTTGATCTTCGCTTTCGTAGCCATCCCTTGCATATGCGCCTGTCCCCAGCCGTCGCCGGCCTGCCAGATGACGACATCACGGATATTTCAATCGTACGGCGTGACTGGATCGAAAGGGCTGCTGCCCAGGATGCAAAGAGTGGTAACCTAAATAGTCTAAAGTGTGTCACCATCCTTGCTCGTTTTCTGTCCTATGTTCATCTCCTGGCAGAATACGCCTGGGGACTTTCAATGTCAATGGGAAGCGCCCATCACAGGATCTATACCCATGGCTACGTGGTTCAGAGAGTCGGTCAAAGACCGGTTGGATATCCTCTTTGGAGCCTCCACAGTTGAAAGCACCCTCAGATCTAGGTTCGTCTCTGCCAACTTTTTTGTAGTTCTCGCTCGAGGCATGACCGTCTCTAGAACTGCGTGCAAACGATCTATTATCCGGCACGGGTGGCACACAGGCTTTTAGTGATCCGGATATATTGGTTTTGGGATTCCAGGAGTTGGATCAATCGGCCGAGGCACTTTTATACACGACGAGTACGTTGAAAGAAGACGAGTGGTTAACCGCCATTTTCGCCGGCCTTGGAGAGAAGCGCGTACTATATAAAAAGGTATATACTTACCCATGCAATCGAGTCGGAATTGATTGTCACTGGGGTCTGTTAGCTTATTTCAAGGCAACTCGTCGGAATGCTACTCGTAGTGATCGTGAAGAAAGCCCTTTCCCCTTGTTTCACTGGTGTCTGGTCATGCGACGCTGGTTCAGGTATCATGGGATTTATGGTACTCAACCACGGCTCCCTCAGCGATATCTAGCCAAGGTACTGATGCGGCAATCTATAGGGAAACAAGGGTGCCACAGCCATAAGATTAGAATTCACCCCGAAAGTATCTTCAGATCCCCGAATAACATACTGCTCGACCGTCTTGACCTTCGTCAATGCCCATCTTGCAGCGTCGGATGAGATGGTAGATAGGCGGAACAATGATTTTCAAGAACTAAGCGGACGCCTAGCGTTTTCCCGGGACGCGCTGAGCGGGAACTATATACCGGTTTCGTCTGCAGGGAATACCTATAATGTGTACCAGAGTGACGTGCTCTTCTGGATGGTGGGTCAGCCCTTCCTTGAAGCGCGGTATCGATGACTCGAATTGGTCATTGTATAGGGAGGTAAAGTTTTTCAATATATATCACTGGTGGGGACTTGACGCGTTTGGTTTAGATCTCAATTACCGGTTGGACTTGACCGACGGAGACATTAGGAACCTATTGTTCTCGCACGTGTCAGGGATAGACGAGATACAGACTCTATTGTCGTATGACCAGCTTGGAGCTGCGATACGAAGCACCAAGGCCTTTTCAGGCTTTACGGAGCATCCCATTACCCATACACCGTACGCGATTTCGTTTCATGTTGTGGCATTGCGCTTACTTGTGTATCGTGTAGTACATACCGCTTAGCTCAAGCTGTGACAAGTGACCAACTAGGATATGACATGAAGTAGGTGCCATCGAGCCACTCCTGCAAGGTTCCTCAACGTGTAGACCAGACGTAAACCCGCCTGGACGGATCGCATATTGTACATGGCATCCCCTGACGTGAGGGTGGCACAGCTAACATACCGTAGCCATCCGGAAATTGCGATGAGCGATCATCAGCCCGTCTCTGCTGATTTTGACATTTCTGTACGTGCTCATGATGCGTCAGTCTCGGCGGTCTTCAGTGCTCGTCTAAGGAGTCTACTTACCTCGTGTTTGTAGTTGGCTCTCATCGACCAGTCGCGGTACGAGAATGCACTGTTGGCGCTGCATAATCAACTAGCTGGAATTGAAAGCTCCGGGCGTAAACCAAAGATCAGGGTTCAGCCCACCTCGATAGAGTTCGGCACCATCAGGTACGTTCTTACTTGCCTTGTGTTCAACCGGGGGTGCTTTATACTGGCAAGGTACGGAGAAACTACATGTCGCGAAATGATCATACAAAACGTGGGCGATGTAAGTGGCAAGAAGAGTGTCCATCAACGCGATTGACCTCGGATCTTGAATGGCATAGACTCCATGTGTATTTCGCTTCGTGGGCACCGGAGGTGATTCAGAATCAATTTGTGAGCGCCTTCTCGTTCCATTCCCAAGAGCGACTTTGATATAATCGTAGCACCTTCATGGCTCCATATCGGACCTATGGCGGTGCGTCGTCCAAACTAGTCCGTGCAGATGACTGATTTCATCGTTGTCTAGGGGCTGCTGCGGCCTCGCGAAATCACGACCGTACTAATGTCGGCTTACGTTGATAAGGACTCGGCGGCGAGGTTGAATCTCGGCTCACCCACACTTGAGTGCACGCTCATCTTACACACGGCGCTTGGGAACGACGATTTCGTCGCCGTCTCCGGAAATTATCGTACGTTTTCCTCATAGCGTGTTCCCACCTTCTCCTCTTCATCTCGGATCACGAGTGGACGAAGCGAACACTCACTGACGCTCTGCGCCCATCCAGAGTACACGTGTTTCGCGAACACGCTCGAGCGACTCACACGATTGGATGGTCCGATCAGGAAGCTCACTTCGCCTGAGGAGGTAATGCCTGCTGGACAGGCTATCAATGCGCCGCGAGAGATCATGCGACTCATTAATTGGATGATGACGCACGTTTCCGCCAACGTATGTACCGCACACGTCGCCGTGTGAGTGTTTCAGTAATGCTGCCCCATGAGGGCGCTCAGGGCTCGCAGCTGTTTGAGCATGCGGCAGAGGAGCGCTTGTGTCGCGTCATCAGAGAGGTGGGTCCCCCCGCCAGTCTGCTGACTCGCGTCGGCTGAGGTTTTTTTTTATTTTGGTGATTGTGGAGTGTCTCGATACGGGTGACGAGTTCCCTTCCGACGATCATGACAGGGCCCTCGCTGTGGCGTTTGCCAACACGCTCGTCTCGTTCCTCGATTCGTTGACCGAACCCGTTGTTCCTCCGCGTCTCCACGCCGAGTGTCTTCGAGTGAGGGACAAGGACGAGGCATTTGAGGTGCTTAACGCGCTGCCACATGAGAGCATCAATGTAGGTGATCAACGTGTTCTGATCGTGTTCACGGAGAACGTCGCGTACTGATGTCCTCGAAACTCGTTGACGTGCTCAAGGTATGGATATCGCTGACAGCATTCTTGCACTACTTCGTACGGCAAGGTGGATCAGAGGATGGCCCGGATCGCAGAGGCGCGCGCAGGCTAGGTACGTTTGATCGTTCTCGTTCGCATGTATTGACAAAAAGGGGTCAGCGAACATCTTTGCTCCTGTCTTACTTCGCGACGATCCAACCGATGTTTATCCAAAAGCATCGCCCGTTGGAAAGCGTGATTTTATCCTCCATTTCATTGGCTGAGCAAAGGCAAGGGACCACGCGATGGCACGGATATTTGTGAAGTCGAGAAAGGGGCTATTGCACTGCTTACTGCTGCTCCTCTCTCCGGATCTCAATGTACATGCTCTAATCTAAACTACGCAAATAACTTTTTGTATGCCTTCTTCTCTTTCTCTTTCAGCTCCTTCTCGCGCTGTGTGATCTTGCCGAGCTCGGTCGAGATAGCGGTCTTGAGGTTGAGAGGGTCTTTGACCGCAAGGAGCGTGTCGGCTTCCAACAGGTCGGTTCTAGCACCGTCATCATCTCTTAGGGCTGCCTTGGCGAGTGCTCGACGGTAGAGTGCTTTCGCTGTGGTAAAGTTCCTTGTCAATGTGCTTACTAAACCACGTAAAGGATGGGTCCAACCTTTGTGTTCCGTCTTGACTGCCAGCACGTATGCCCGTGTCGTCTGATGTGTGGCCAGCGTGGGGTCGGGCGGCTGAGCGCGAAGTGCAGCAAGGGCGGCGTTGTTGAGCAAGACTGTCCGGAGCTCGTCAAATTCATCTTTCCGTTGGGGTGGGGCGTCGTCCGGCAGAGACGGGTGTTGGTCCAGATACCTTAGCGATTCTGCAAGCTTTGGTGTTAGTGGATTGATGAGTCAGGCGTAGGGCGCGACTCGACATACTGAGATACTTCTCCAATGCCGCAGAGGGGTTCGGGTCACCGACTTTGGACCCGTCGTCGTTCTTTCCGGTGAGTAGTGCATTTCCGATGCTCTTGAGAGTATTGGCGACTGTGTACGCGTACTCGTGGTCGTCCGGTGCGCGCGCATCGTCTTCGGGGTAATCTTCGTAGTTGTCCCCATCTGGACTCGCGGACTCATTCAGAGACGGATCGCCTGGAGACAGAACACCACACGCCGCAATGACGATAGGCTTTGTGGGGACGTCTCCCGAAGTCGTTGGGTAGTGTTCGATCCTGCGGACTTGACGATACAGGATGGCAATGGGCATCGGGGCGAACCGGCGGGGGGAAGAGCAACGTACCGATCGATTTGCCCCTGATGACCTCGCCGAAAATGACGTGTTTTCCGTCTAGATGATGTGTCTCCGCGACGGTAATGAAGAACTGGGAACCGTTCGTGTCTTTGCCCGCGTTGGCCTAGTCATGGTGACGTGGTGAGCCTCTCAGGTGCGAGGGACTAGACCCCGAAAACACCCGCGATGCGTACCATAGAGAGAAGGAACGGTTTGTCATGGTTTACGGGGAATGCCTCGTCCGCAAACTTTTCCCCGTAGATGGACTCTCCGCCGGTACCTAGTATGCGATCGGTCAGCGGGGACAAGGAAGAACAGGAGAAAAAAAATCGGATACCGTTTCCAGCAGTAAAATCGCCCCCTTGACACATGAACCTAACAAGTGACAAGTCAATAGGTCAAAGCCTGCTCCGGACCTCAATGGATTGATTCGAGGACGGAGGATGCGCATACCCTTTGATGACGCGATGGAATTTGGAGCCGGTATAGCAGAGCGGTTTTCCAGAGCTCGCAATACCCTTTTCGCCGGTGCAGAGTGCACCTGGGGGGATGGATCAACTTGTTGTGGCGAGCGAGCAGTCAGGGAGCGTACGGAAGTTCTCTGCAGTTTTTGGGACTAGGTCTGCATAGAGAGAGAATATGATGCGACCGACTTGCTTCCCGTCGATGGCGATGTCAAAGTAGGTGATTGGACGCTCTGCGGAGTCGGACATGGCAATTGGCGAGGAAACGAGGAGGAGGAAGATCAACAGGATATAAGCCAGTATGATCTTATGTAATGCAGCTGGAAAATGCGAGAACGTGCTGGCCGTCGTGTCCCTCACTTGGACCGCCCAACTTGATCGCTGTGAGTGACTGCCTGTGGCCTGATCATCCGTCTACGCAGCCATGGTCTGGTGATTCAATATTCACCAGCGGACCATGAAGGACAGAGTCGCCTGAACAGAGTGTGTCATGGTTGCATACTAACGTGGGAGGGCGTTGACCTACTCCTTCCTCGACGCTTCAAGGCCGGAAGATGGCAGAGATGGCCTCGCTAGGCGACTTGAATGCAGCCCCTTTCGACTGCCCAACCCTCCAACACCTCCATGTCGATGCATCCTCCATCGATACAGCATCTCCACTTGATCTATCTAATAGATGGCTTTCTGCGTTCGAGGCCAGTATTTCCGACACGGACTTGGACACACTCCTACTTCTCTTCCATGAATACGGCTATTGGAAAGACACTCTGACCGTCACCTGGGATATGCGCACCATTCGTGGCCGTCCCTCCATCCGGCGCATGTTGGATGCCCGTCTCGCAGTGACTGGACTGTCAGCGTTCCACCTCCTCGAAGATGCGGTTAGAGGCCCGGTGGTCACGAAACCACTTCCTGACCTTGTTTTTGTGCGCTTCTGCTTCAAATTTGAGACGAAGCATGGCAACGGCACCGCCGTCGCTTTCTTGGTCCCCACATCCAGCAACGACACCTGGAGGGCATGGTCCTTGTTCACCCAGCTCGATTCCCTCAAGGAACACCCAGAAAAGGTGAGTTCATCCACAGTGCAGATGGTTTTGCCTCGACGATGTGATACACGACACATGTCTTTTAGGTTGATGTTCCGCGTACTCATATCTCACTTCATGGACGCTGGGAGGACCTACGGCGACGCGAGACAGACGTCGATGATGGCGATCCAACGGTCCTGGTCGTTGGTGCCGGTCATACAGGGCTTGAGGTGGCAGCAAGGTTGACCGCGCTCGGGGTTCTCACCCTCGTCATTGACAGAAACCGCCGGATCGGCGACAATGTACGATTGATGATACACTTGTCTGGACATAGTCAAGTGACCTTGCATTAGTGGAGGACACGGTACAAATCGCTATGTCTCCACGACACGATCTGTAAGTCGATCTACGCATCTATCCGCTATCTGCGAGTCACATGCAGAACACAGGGAGCAATCGCATGCCATATGTAGAGTAAGCAGACACCATCCACAATAGCTGCCTGGTCGGCTGTTCATCTCGTGGTTGTTTAGCTTTCCGAAGACGTGGCCCGTCTATTTCCCTGCTTCATTGGTACTCTTAGCCCTTTTTCTTGCACAGTCCCCTGATCGTCCGTAGATGGGTGACTGGCTGGAATATTACGCAATGACCCTCGATCTCAATGTTTGGCTTTCATCCTTAATGACTAACGCAAGCTTCGATCACGAGAGAAGAACGTGGAAGATTTCTATCAGTCGAGACGGACAGACGAGGACAATGACGGTCAAGCATCTTGTTTTTGCGACTGGTATGGGTGGCGGGCTTCCAAAAGTACCGAACGTACCAGGAAGGGTGGGTCGTCTTTGTACGCCGAGTTTTAAAATATCGAGAGTTTCACTCCCATGGCCAGGAGTTGTACCATGGTTCCGTCCTGCATTCTTCCCAGTTTACTTCTGCGACGGATCATATAGGGAAGAAGGTCGTCGTCGTCGGTGCTTGTAATTCAGGTTTAGTGCTTTTCTTGACTAGTTTCGTGCACGCTTATGCCCGCATAGCTCACGATATAGCTCATGATCTATGTCTCCACGGATGTGACGTCACAATGTGTGGATTGTTAATAATTCATTGGTCTTCTCCTCACGTATCGGTCGTCTGCAGGATCCAGCGTTCACCCACGTATGTTTTATCCCTACAGGCGATGGAACTTTCTCTCGGAGGTACGACCAAGCATACTTGTTGTCCAATCTAATCGCTTACCCTTCTTGCACGCGGAACACTAGAAAGATATAATGAACACTTTCCAATCGAATTTGCGGACACCCTTGGCGTAGCATTGCCCTTTGCGACTCTGAAGCATTTGCTGAGGATATGGACAACGCATATGGCGAACGGGATCGATAAGTGCGCAGCGCAACCCTTGTAGCGCGCTTTCGCATGAATGACCATGACAAATAGGGAGCTCCTTGACAACCTAGCGAGAGTCGGCTTTCGGACTTATCTTGGCCCAGATGAAGCGGGGATACTGCCACTGATATTCGAAAGGGCTGGGGGAATCTACATTAGTCAGTAAACCGGAACGTCTCGTCGCTGTTTCATCTGATAAAAGTTTACGAACAATCAGACACCGGTGCTAGCCAGGAGATGATCAACGGGACCATCAAGGTGAAAAGCAGTCCCTCTATTCGCGGGTTCACGGAAGAAGGCGTCGAGCTCGGGGATGGAAGTGTACTGGGAGGAGATGTCGTCATTTTTGCGACAGGGTGAGTTGCACTATTGCTGATTCGCAGAGCCCGCCTCTTTAGCTCGGTAAATCACCGCGATTTATGATAATGGTCATAGGTTTGAGGATATGCAAAGTTCGATAAAGGAAATCTGTGGGCCTGGTGTCGCAGCGAAGGTCGGAAAAGTGTGGGGCTTGGATGTGGAAGGGGAGTTGCAAGGAGTCTGGAGAAGAACCGGCCATCCAAGGCTGTGGGTTGCACTGGGTAAGTCACTCTCTCCGAGTGCATGAAGGACGTCCCTAACGTTGAGTTCGTGCTTAGCTAACCTTGCTCGTTCCCGCCCGCGCTCATTGCACCTTGCACTTCGTATGTCCGTTCGACTTGGTGTGCTACGTACGAGGCTGAGATGAGTGACAGAGATCAAAGCCATTGAGGAAGGGATCGTCCAAGATGGAGACGTCTGCAGTGGATGAGCGGAGCCCTGTGATATTGGACCGTTGACATGGAGATCAACGACGAGTGCCCGACACGGAAGTGGCTGAGCCACGCGGACGGCACCCCCGCCTGCGACACACTAGCTCCGCATGAGCAATGCAATGCCCGAGTCTCACAATGCCACTCCGCCTTGAACAGCTGCTTTCCGTCTTGGGCGATGGGATAATAGGGATAATAAACGTGTCTCGACACGTAGGGAAGATTCCTCGTTCATGCCCTGAGTAGACCCTCTGATCACGCCATCTCGAAGTGAAATCCAGAACTGAGCTCAAAGACGCCGAGGAGCACTCCCATGGTTGATGTGCGTGGGACTCAAAATACCGTTTTTGCCTCGCCATGCGCAAGCGCCCCCCCTGGGACTACGTCCTGGCTTGGCTAGAGAGGCTGGTCATACCACAGAGAGATGACAGCACATGACCCACAACCCAAAACCAATGGGGTACGCGATAAGAGCAAAGCCGATGGTAACTCTGCGAGACCGGGCACGATCCGTCGAGATTTCAATACAAACGAAGCGACACTACCTTAATTGTGCGGCGTCGGGTCCGCTGAAGAGACGGCGATTGGGCGAAAAGGGCATGGTGCGGAATTAGACTCGTACGAACGAAGTTGCGAAGGATGATATCCAGCCCCGCGTACGACATCGGTGTGGCGTCGGCAAGCGAGATGGACTTGCGCTCAAGTGGGGACCAGCACTAAAGGACGAGAGAACGATGGCACGCATCTCCTGAGCGGGTCAGTTCGGTTGCATGTCTGCGTGCAGCGGTGAAGAGGAGGTGGGGATGTTGGAAAACTAAGGGGTGAGGATGATGTAATATTGACAAACGGTGTGTCGGAGTTTGCCGAAAGAAAATAATTTCGTAAATCGAATGGATAAGTAGACCAAGTCGTTTTTGGTGACTGCCCTGCGTTGGCGTCTCCCCCTCCAGCCGTCTGCCCGCCTGCCTCCCCCGTGTCTGTGCTGGCCTCATCTCCGTTATTGTCCTCCTCTTAACGGCTTGTCCCTTATTCCGTTCCAAGACCATGTCTGTCCTCGTCCCTGCAAAGTCTCCTAGTCTCTCTGCCATCTTCATGGCCGCCGCCGCTTCCGTCTTGCTCTTCTTCGTCGCTCGCATCCTCCTCTTCCTCATGCGTCTCTGGTCCTACCCAATGTTCCGCCCAGAGTCTCAAGAAAAGGAGTCCCCGTTGCTCTCCTTTTCCCTTCCCACTAAACCCTGGGGTCGCCTTCTGCACTGGAATACACTTCCGGCATCCCTCCCGCTTGCACTGACCCTCTCGGAAAAGACTCCCCCACGGGCTGGCGACGACGTTGGCATGAGCCTATCCGCAAAACGCTTACGGATGCTGCCCGTCGTCAACTGGCAACCACGAACGGGACCTCAATTTCAGCCTCCTCGTGAGTATTCCTGCACCCTGCTTCATGATCTCTGTTTAAGCATGGCCACCGCTAGCACCGGCGCTGTACGAGAGCCCTGTGCCGCTATCAATGGCCAAGATGATCATGTCACGTCACGTAAGCCGTCTGTCTTTGCCTTTGGCAATACTTTTCCTCACCTTTGCCTGGTAGACGTTCCGCAGGCCAAATCCCAATCGGCCTAGGAGATCCTCTACTGCCTCCCTTTCCCGACCAACGTCACCACCGCAGACACCTTCCCGTCTATACCATTCGATAGCATAGCCCCTCTCGATAATCGACTTCCGCCAAAAGCACACCTCATTGGGTCTTGTGGACATTCCTTTATGCCCGACATAACTTATTTATGGACCATACATGCATGCCCCCTCACTCACGAGCCTTCAGGTGGCTGCTACTTGCTATAATCACACGCAATCCACTGGACTACACCGGGGTTCTCCACGACTTTCAATGGTGATGATATCCACGGGAAGGCCTCAGCCTTTCCATGATTCATGTTTCCTCTGCGAGGGCAGGTGTCTTACCTTGCAACATGGTGGCCACTGACATACGTAGGCCTTGGGAGATGGTGATACTCTGGACGATAGAACTGACACGGATAATCTTCTTCATGTAACGAAGGAACTTTTTCTCTCTCTTTCGGTCGCCTTTTCTTTGATTATTCGTTTTCTATTTTGTTTTGCAGCGTAGTGTCGACTCGTACGAATCCTTTTAGTATTTTTTTTGTTGGTTACACAGCAGGTTAACGTGTATGTCTACTTGCAAATAACAGGCCATTCGAAGTACGATGTGCGGGGTATTTGATCTGCTCTCGCCGAGTGTAACGTAACATGCGGGGAGAGTGCGTTGTGACACCCTGCTCGTTGCCACGAGTCGACAGACGGAGGCAGCGATGTACTCTTCGAGATAGGAATAGACCGAGTCCACTACCTCCACACGTCTACAGATCCAGGGCGATGCGGTTTTTCCAGGAACTGGCCAGAACATGTTGACGGTTGCCATCTGTCGGACGAGGCTGCAGACCGGTCTCAGCCACTAGCACCGCCTACGTCGGACGTCAGACTGTGCCGGGCGGGCCTATACTCGCGTTTGCACCGAGTCCGAGTCTGCATCCCCGGTGTGCCGCTGCCATACGAGCGACGTGAGTCCGTCTCCTTGCCCTGTTTCACTGGCACCGCGGACGAACGAGCGCGCGTTGAGATTGGCAAGCAGCGTATTGCAGTACACCGTACACAAGGGGTAGTAAAAAGCTGTGAAGATGAGATCGGTCGGGTATATCACAAGCTGTCGGTAGGATTGCCGAGGTGAGGCGGTGTCGGAAGAGAGTGTGTCGAACGCGTACCAGGAGCACAGAGAGAAAGGCGAAGAGTGCGGATGAGAGGCCAGTGTTGACTGAGACGAAGATCAGCCGGAGAATCATCTGGTCGGTGCTACATAACGGACACGTCGAGTTAGGCGGATGGACCATGATAGAGAACGGCGGGACACACTCTTTGAACCCTGTTCGGCCCATGGCAAGAAGTACGCACAGAGCGATCGTGATGGTGATGTCGACCGCCATCGCAGCTCCATTGAGTGCATTGGCCACTTTCTGAATGCGTCTCGTCAGAGTGATGTCATATCGGGCGTTGTTATGTGTCGTACAGTAAGCAGGGGCCCCGAAACGTCGGAAACGCTTGTTTCAAACACCATCGCGGTGACCGTGTAAACTGAGTAATCGGGTGTCAACTGCGCACCATCGCCGACCTCCGCCCACACTTACAGGCACCCAAGACTGCGGTTCTCATCGTTTCAGTGGTGGGATACGCGAGTCTGAGCGTGCTCACCTAGCTGGGCAACCACAAAGGGCATCAAGACAGTTGGGAACAACCATCTCAAACGACCCTTTATTACTGAAGGGATACGTGAGTGGAGATCATCGAGATGCTGATCGAACGCACAGAACCAAATCCGATAAATGAAGAACGATTGCACGGTCGAAGAAACAGCTGACTGGTCCCTGCAACGTGAGGCTTGCGTCTGGAGTCGCAGAGGATGTACCCACGGTGACTACTATGGAAACTAATAATGGGCTGTGCTGATTGTTAACGCCATCCTCGTGAAGAGAACCTGCCTGCCTACGCATGGGTATGGATGAGGAAAGTCTCGTCCCCAAAGTGCACGACAAAGTATTGCCACACTGATGGAGCAGCATCAACCAACCATCTACCCAGGCTACTCGACGTACAGGACCTCACCGCCTGCAGATATAAGGACTGTGTGGAGCGTGTCTAAAGCGAACACCCAAGCCACCTGGAAAAATAATAAATGTATTTTCTGCAGACAAGCGGTAACGTACCAGTAACTTGAGCACGAAGGTGTCCTTTGTGTAACTGATCCCCATTAGTATACCCAAAGTGGTACACGATTCACGTCCGGACTGACCGCTCATAGTAAATAAACCTACAGAAGTGGGAGATGATGAGCAACTGCCAATGGCGCTGTAGAACCGCATGGGTCCATACGTCTGTAATATGCTGACTCCATAGAAGACCAGCGCAACGAAAACTGCGGCAAGAGTGGACCCCCAGCTGTTGCTGAGGTTGATTGTCGTGCTTGTACCTCCGTCGGTGGCCATGCTAGCAGGGAGGAGTCAAGACGAAAGGGACGCGAGGATCCTGTGGGCTCGGGACTGCACGATTTTGTATTCCTGGGAGTTCGACGATCATCACGGACATGATAGCTTTTATATCCGCTCACACCAAGTACGCACTGGCGTCGACCCAAATCTCTAGTAAAAGGAGCCTAAACTACGGGGACCATGGGAGGGAAGGTGTCACGTCGGTACTCTGGAACGAAATCACGCAACGTTTTTTTCATCGCAACGTTATCTTGTTCGTGATAGCGATGCGTGCTGATAGTGACCAGGCTCCATGTGTGCTATAAATGAACGTACCGACGTCTACAAGTGTGTATATTCCGGGACCACCACGGATCACTCACCCGAGTTGGCACCAACCTCTTGTCAGGCACTGGGCATGAGTATCGGGGTGTTGATTGAAAGAAAAGGCGGTGCTCTTTGTTCCCTGGTTCATAACGGAGTTGAACCTCAGAACGTGTTCAGGGCTGAGCGGCATGGCACTTTGACTCACTTGCTTCGAGGGGACGACTTTATTAGTCAACAAATGTCGGATGAGACTGCTAACTAGCATTTCCCATTTCCCAACTGAACATCCTCTCTTCAACCCCACATATCTGGTGAGCCCGTGAGCTGGGGGATGGGAATGTAGAGCTGGTCTGCTTCTGTGAGTTACAGCTACCATGAGGCATCAAGTAACACCACCGTTCACGAGTTTCGCAGCAATCACCCGGGGGCAGTTCAATTCATCAAGTCCCACGTCGAAATCCAAGCACAGTCGACTGGACAAAAAGGTCAGTTTCGAGATCAGCGCTGTGAAAACACGCGTTGCTGCAAGTCCGCACTACTGTACATGAAGCAATAAGTCCTCGTGTGATCCAAAATTGGGGTGCAAGCAACGGCAATCGGAGAACGGCCATGCCGTGTAGCCTTGTCTACTAATACCAGCACTGACCTGAGAGCGGTGGAAACTCGTCGTGCATTGCCCTTCCAATCTTTTTTTCCGCGGCTGATCAAACTTGAAACGGGTTCGACCATGTATCCACTATCGAGAGGCATCAGTCGTCTCACGAATATTCACAGCGACACCGTCCACCTGACCAATGGCCCAGCTGGCATATCTAGGCGCAGATGAAATCGTTGCTATTCATGGCACTGGCTTTCTGACGTTCTTCGCTCAATCCCAACTTGCCTGGAGACATGTCTGCTCACGGGGTCTCCAATTCTGTCGCGTTCCCCGACCTGTATGAAGTAGGTATCGCCGAGCTCCAGCAAGGCCTTGAAAACGCTCAGTTTACGAGCGTGAACCTGGTCAAGGTTGGTCTTGCGCTAGCACGTTCGTGACTTCCCGGCGTGACATGCGTTCTCTAGGCATACCTTGCACGCATTGAAGAGATTAACTTGAACGGGGCCGCCTTGCACGCAGTCATAGAGGCAAACCCACGAGCCTTGGCACAGGCAGCAGCACTTGATGCTGAGCGCAAGATTCAAGGTAGTCGTGGTCCACTACATGGTATTCCCTTACTACTTAAAGACAATATCGCAACTCTGCACGAGGAGGGTCAGAGCCCCTTTCGCACATCGTGACTGATCTACACTGAAATTTCACTCCATAGGTATGAATACAACTGCCGGTATGCACCCATCATCGCCCAACTCGGATTGATCGGTGTCCCATACTTGTCTTAGGATCATACGCTCTTCTTGGTTCCGAGGTCGCAGGCGACGCCCCTGTGGCGGCGAAGCTACGCCGGGCTGGAGCCATCTTCCTTGGTAAGGCTAACATGTCCGAGTGGGCCAACTTTCGAGGAATTGTTCCCAATGGGTTCTCTGGGCGGGGTGGACAGACTCTATCCCCGTACTATCCGAACGGAGACGCATTTGGCTCGAGTTCTGGCAGTGCGGTCGCCATGGCTATTGGACTTGCCACCGCTTCTCTTGGCTCGGAAACCAACGGTTCCATCATTTCTCCGAGCAGTAGGAATAACATCGTCGGGATCAAACCTACCATTGGGCTTGTCTCCCGTACACGAGGTAAATATTGAGCCGGCTGACCTTGCGGGATCGCTTGCTGATTACTGGACATCTAGTTATTCCGATATCATCTACTCAAGACACAGTCGGACCAATGTGTCGTTCCGTTGCGGACTCTGCACTCTTACTCCGTTACATTGCAGGAACGGACGAAGGCGAGGAAGCAACCAAAGGACCACTCGATGTCCCCGATTACGTGAAAGCCTTGGATAAGAATGCTCTCAAGGGGAGGCGACTTGGTGTGCCGCGGAAACTGATCAGAGACGACAGTCCCGTCGTTGAAGAGTTCGACAAGGCACTCGACGTTCTCCGGTCTCTCGGTGCAGATATTGTGGATCCTGCTGATTTTTCCAACACAGAGGAGCTCAAGTTGTCTGAACACGAAGGACTGGTGCTCACTGTGGAGTTCAAAGTCGGGGTCACGAAGTACATCAAGGAACTTCGTAAACGTCCACAAAACGTCAATGGCCTCTTGGATATCATTCGGTTCAACAATGAGAACGAGGATAAGGAACTTCCGGAACCCTATTACGTCGACCAATCGCAGTGAGTGAGCGAGTTCCTACTGGATAAGGTCTTCACCGACATCTACCTATCGCCATTGAAGGCTGTACAAATCTGAAGCAAGCGAGGAAGATGAGCAATATTACGAAGCCGTGGCGAAAGATTATCAGCTTGGTCGCACAGATGGCATCGATGCGACGCTCAGAAAGTTTGCGCTCGATGCAATCGTGTTGCCGTCAAGTTGTAGTAAGCCAAATTCCCTCTGGTAGGATAATACCAAAACAGTCTGGGCACGCAGGTTACGATTATACTACCAAGGTTGCGGCGATCGCAGGGTATCCGCTAGTATCTGGTATGTATATTCGTCCCGTGCTTGCGAGTTCGTCTCATCCATGCATCGCAAACAGTTCCCCTCGGTTTCCTTTCCGATTCCACTGAACCGACACCGAATCCTCCTACGCCTTTGCATCATAAATATCCTGGAATGCCGTTTGGTCTGTGTTTCATGGGCACGGCGTACAGCGAGTATCAGTTGATCAGCTTTGCTTATGCATTTGAGCAGGCGACGCATGTGCGTCTGCAGAGAAGAGCATTTGCTGAGGCTGTACCCAAGACGCAACTCGGGGATATCATGTTCTCTTGATGACGGAGAGCATGGTCGGTTGTCGTTTCAGAGGTTCGATAGTTTGTACTTGGTAGACAAAAAGGTGATTTTCGTTACAAGGAGTGGCAATCAAGGGATGGACAATACTTGCAAGAGCGACTCATCACTTATCCCATTTTATTTTGTAAATCAATTATCGCCGGATTAGGCAAATGCATCCAACTCCACGCTTGGCTCTCGAGACTCGAAGACATGACGAAGCATAGCAAGAATAACACCGCATCCTCCGTTTTCTCGTATGCAGAGAAGCAGAAGACAGAATATGGCACGAAGCGTGTATGTCTCCTCCGAGCTTCCCAGATATGTGGCAAATTGAAGCGTTTCAGCAACGCCTAGGGAATGAGTCCATGCGAAACTTTGATGCCTGCGCTCTGTGCTTACAGCAAGCCCGAGACCCCATTGCCTGTGATCACGGCCATCTGTTCTGCAAAGAGTGCGCATATGCCGATCTTCGTACGCAATCGTGTGTTCCGTCAAAGAGATACGGGCTGAAGAGACGCACACAGTGAATCAAAAGAAGGATATCAAGAAACAGAAAGAACGCCTAGAACGGCTCAAGAGGGAGGCAGAAGGAGAGAAACAACGCGCGTTAGAAGCTGCACGAGAACGTGTGCTGCGAGATTTCGAAATGGGTCAGCTTACTCTATCTGCGAGTCTGCCTGCCATCGCTTCGACATCCGGCGCCGAGTCCAACAAAGAGGGTGCGTCGTCTGGCGTCAGTTGTGTCTTAATCTTACGGTGATTACTTCACAGGTCGCCCAGGCAAACGGAAACTTGACTTCGACAGCTCAACCGTTGAGGCACTTGCACGGGAGGCCGAGGAAGCAGCACTCAGACTAATAGAGCGGGAACAAGCGGAGGCTCTGCGGCACAAACTGCCTGACTTTTGGTTACCCTCGCTGACACCTACTTATACGTCGAATGGCCCACCTTCATCATCGAAAGACATAAAAGTTCAAACAATGTGTCGAGGGGGGGATCCACCTCATGCGGTCAAGTGCGTGTGACTACCGAGAGTATACGAACCCTTTTTCATCCCGTTTCATGTTCGAAGTTTGAAGGCATTCATTCCAGTTCAATTTTCCTTCCTTACTTCTTCGAGTGCACATTCAACAGACTCGACTCCCCGGGCTAACGACGTCAAAAAGGCTGAAGAGTCAAAGAATCCAATATGCCCTTCCTGCAAGACCAATTTTTCTAATAATAAAATGCTGTTCTGTATGTGAGCCTTGTTGGCTGCGAGGCATGGGGGTTCACACAACTTCTAGTAATGCGGTCTTGTTCCCACGTTGTGTGCAAAGTATGCACAGACTCCCTTGTGCGGCCTGCGAGGCAGTGCATCGTTTGCGACCGGGGCCTAACAGACTTTGATATCGTGGAGCTTAAGAGGGAAGGTATGTATGCATAGTTAGCAATTCTATCGCAAAACCGCGGTCTTCTGTCATACCTTTGTATTAACCTTGTTCTTTCAGGTACAGGGTTCGCAGGAGGTGGACTTGCAGAGACAACGAAGAAAGGGGTCGCTTTTCAAGGATGACCTCCACGTTCATTGTGTTCAGATTTTTTTCTGTAAATCCTCACTTAGATCTGCGTTCAGCTGATCGACAATTCTTCTGCGTGTGGCCAGACTGAACGATTTCACGTATGTGGGGCCACTTGTCCATGTGGCACTCCAGGAAGCGTGTCGCCGGAATGATGTTCAGTGTTAGACGACGCTTCTTAAGTTTAGGTGCTGGTATCCTTTTTATCTTCAGTCGCACTTGCAATGACTAACACTATCCAGTCGAGTTCAACTAGGAGCAAAGCCCAAAATGGGTTTCGTCCAAGTACATGTCTTTGTTATCGAGGGGCAACCTGGTTATTCCCCAGCCTTGTGTAACGCTGACACATACAATTGAGATATAGTTCCATAGACTCACTCTTCATTGACAAACTAACTCCCGCCGTTCTTATCTCATGTCTCTAGCGGACTACATAGCTGACCCAAGTCTATTTGCCCTTGCTGAGTCCCAGGCTCTTCGAGGACAGCTCCATGCCCAAGATGTCGAGTTCACTGTCATGGCGTGCTGCAGGCATTATAGACAGATACGTATCAAAGTGGGCTGGCATTACGGGAAGTCATAGCATCACCAAGTCGCAGACGTTCCGCGTAATCTGAACCTTGGTTGCTTGCTTCATGCCATGAGGAAAGACGTGTCTCCTCATCTGTGCACTTGTCCATTTCCTCATGTAGCACCAAGCGGGCATCTCTACCTGGCTATGAGTGAGACATGAATACCAGACTCACCATGACAAAGACTATGGAGGACTTTGTTGGGTAACTTGAAGGTCCCTGACTGGACGGATGAGAGAGTGTGTGAACAGGCTACGTTCAGGAAGGGGAAGAGAGGAAGAGACAGGTGTACGACGTCTATCGCTCTCTATGTGTACTGCTCACGTGGGAGACAGCCTGTCTGACATATGCCACGAGCTGAGCACACCAGATCCCTATTTTTGACTGAGGATAAGGCAGACGTCTCTAGTGGCAACGCCGAGAGTTTCTCCTGGCTTTGCAAGCAGACATTGCTTTGTCCTTTCTACTGCTCAAGGAATCGGTCGCGGCAATGAACTTGGACACCCCACCTCGCAAAGGTGGGTCGACGTCCATCTTGTTGGAAGTCGGGGCTGCGAATTGCGATGGTGGCCTCAAGAACAAAGCATATACGGGGCAAACCGAACAAACCTCGACATGGTCGTGAGCTTGCACCTTTCGTCTGCACGAAAAGCCTCCTGACCTATTTGAACAGACATAGCATGGCCTCACCGGTAAGCTACCAACACCGGCCGGGTAGACGCTTGGGTCTTTTGTAAAAAATAGGGCACACCCTTTGACCTTTGCGGACAAATGCCCCCGCATGTGTTCTTTGGAGCATTGGTGGACCGCCACTCCCGGTCATCAATGGAAAGGCCTCGTGTCGTCAAAGCGTGTCCACAATTGTCCCCAGGTCCAAAATTCCACGACCTATAAATCCATCCAGGTTGACGTCAAGAACGACAGCTCTTCCTCTTCACCCGTTTCATCCCTCACATTACTGACACGATGAAGATGATTGTACCACACATCGAACGGCAACAGCATGTCTCCGCCAACGAACTGAGGATGAAGGCCCAGCGGATGAAGGAGTGTTTCCTGGGAGGTAGCCTGCCCTTGCCAACGACCGAAGTGATCACTGCGTGGTCCGACTTGCCAAATGTCACGGTAGATATCCTGCACGTGTCCACGGAAACTGGACTGGCATTCCTTCGCATCCCCCCGCCAACGCCAATGGGACTTGCATCTAACCCGGACGATGCTGCATCCGAAAATTCGTCTCTCAGCGGCAGTCCCAATGGCGGCAGGCTGCACATCGAAGACGTCGGCTCGCCTAAGCCTTCCGTGATGGCATTCCAAAGTCTCGGACACTCTGCCATGAGTGACAACGACTCGATGTCGCTGCGCAGTGAGCCAGATCGATTATCGGACCGACAAAGCAGCGCAGAGGATTCATTTCAATTCACCGATAGCGACTCTCCCTCCTCAGATCGCGGAAGCCTTTCGTCCAGCAGTCCAGGTTCACCGACACCGGTGGGATTCCACAACATGGTCAACCAATGGCTGTTGTACTACCGCACTAGGGGAAGAGAACCATTCGTCGAGTCACTGATCGCGTTAGGAGTGATGTCTCAAGGAACTGCACAATTGGCATCCCGTATTGCGCATGCCGTCATCAGGAACGTGGCAAAAATATCTTACGCGGAAGGGAGGAGCTTGGAAAGTACCATCCGCTCCGCAGCCGTGGTAGCGTTCAAGAAGGACTGGAAGCTAGTAAGTCTAGTCACAAACTGTTATCATCAAGATTTGGCCAACAAACGGGAATACACAGAACGACACCTGGATAGAGGTGTCACCCACTGAGGCAAATGCCGTGTCACCTACCCCGCACGGTATAAATATTGCCGGCCTTATGGGTAGCCTGTTTGACGCAGGAATATCCAACGCGAGGGATATTCATTATTGCTTATCTCTTCTGTCGGAAGGAAGGAAGCGCTTCGATCGTTTATGCGCCATGCACGCTCTGCTGGTCCAAGCCAACGATAAGTTGTGCAAGAAACGTAACCTCCAAACTCTGATGCAATTCCAACATGAAATCACGTCCAGGGACGAAGAAACGGGAGAGTACGTCTGGGCTACTGCCCTGCGTGCGAAGATAATCATAGCTGTGAGCGGGATGGACTGTTAGTAAGTATCGAGGGGCTGACGCCGTCTGACTGCGACCAACAGGACATTCTTGCTACGGTCAAGCGATGGCAGGCCTCACAGGCTCTCAGGCGAGACCAATCCCGACTATCCTCCGGCTATCGTAGCATTCGTCATAGAGTAGTAGGACCGAGATTTCGCAACGGCAACGTGGCGCCACTCGTTGCTTGTGCGTGATATGGGCCTGACAGATGCTTGTCGGAGAGAACCTGTCGTAGTAAGTTATCTGTATGTATATTTGACACGTAGTCGCTGGCAAACGTCGTTGACGTACGGAGGAGAAAATAAAAAAGACATCAGCAGGGCGCGCGATGCTATCAATCACGATGATGGGAGTGGTTGAAAAATCAAAGGGCTCAACCGGGAATTGAACCCGGGTCACGTACATCTTCACCACCTGTGTGGCGGGGAAACCACCCGAAGCACGTATCATGCGACTAGACCATTGAGCCGTACTGCACCCGAACTACCGAGGAAGATCGAATGTGTATCCCCCAGTGCAGTGCAACAATAGCACACAAAAATTACCGAAGCATGAGGCCAATCCCAAGTCCGATGCAGAAGCTACCTAGCAATGCAACCTGCAGCCCCCCGTCTGATAACTTCGCCCAAGCCCTCGACATGCTCTTGTGTAAATGGTCTCTGACTGGCTGGATGAGAGAGAGAGACAACGACAGCAAACTCGAAAGATGCAAAGGATCGACACAAGGGACAGACGGACTGCTCGCATCAGGCCGCGTTGTAACAGTGTTTTCTCTGGCACGAGTAGCGACGTCCTGGGATAGTCTAATCTCCCACTCAGCCTCCCACCTGGCCTTGTCCCAACCCTGCGGCTTCTCGGCGATGTGGTGTGCCATTTCGCGATGGCCATCGCCTATGTTTTCTACTGCGCGCTCGACTTCCCGCCAACGCAGGAACCGCTCAGCCGCCTCGAAACGCAAAGACGAAAGGGTCTCTGGTGATCGGAATAAGCCGTTGCGGAGCGCCGAAGGGAATGAGGGTCTGAAAGCAGACATGTGAGGTCGTGAAGGGAATCGGGTCTGGTCCAAGCCATGCCGAAGTACGACGACGGGAATATGAGGGGCAAGCGTGTCAATGATTACATTTTCGGCGCTAGAAGGCCCTGCGCGGAGAGTGGAATTAGCCGCTGCGGTTCAAAAAAAGACGGAAATGGACAGCTGCTCACCTAAATCTGTCAAAATTATAAGAGCAGTGTATAGCGGGGTCCACGGTGAAGCAATTAGGTTAGCCAGGGCAACGGACGGCTGGCAGTGCCGATCGATTATTTCCAGAAGACAATGGAACGGTGACCAGATTTCTGGCAGTATGGACGAAGGCTGGTAGATGTCCCTATATCAGAATCAATTCGCTGCGATATATGACACACATACATCATCCTGAATGTTGTGATGGACGACAAGTTCAATGTTTCGAGTTGGTTCAAATTTATCGAGTCCATGAGCGTCCTTGTGTTCGATCCAGTCCGTCGAAGCGCGGAGCACGAAGCCCTCACTGGTTGCCTCCCAGTCGCCGGTGTCCACCACGTCCTCGTTGTCAGCCAACAACAAATTGGACACCAGGCTGTGATCTTGTGCAGCATCCCCAATCACAAGTAATCGAATGTCACCAATGGTCCTTCCAAACTGTGTCGGTCGCGGAAGGGCCTCTGGCAGAGTCAGAGATGGGATAATGAGCCCCTGTGTAGATTCCTTGGCATGGTCAGATGGAGGATGGGAATGTGGGGGACTAGCAGCCGCAGAGGAGAAAAAGAAAGAAGATCCGACTGATGGTAGCGAGGATATTGACTCTGATGGGCTGTCGGGAAGTGAAGGAAGCGTACTCGACCTAGGTGACGATGGCTGAGAGGTATTGGGTGTAAAGTTGATAGAGCTAATGTGATGCTCTTGGCGTGGATGAAGTGCTCGAATCGTAGAAGTGCTCGTTGATACAGGGACTGCAGCCTCCATGGTCAGGGAGGAAGGAGAGGGAGACGGGTGCATGGTGGTCCGTCCAGTCAATGGTATTGTAGCCACTCTGCCCAGCTACACGTGCTTGGCACACCCGATTTGGAATGAAGTTCTCACATCATTCGCTACCGAGTGCAGTCAACACATCGTTCAATGATAGCGACAACCTCATGGAATCAATCGGACATGTCCCTAACAGCCATGCAACGGAAAATAACAGCATATCCCCCACAGCGCCGTAAACACGATGCAGCATTCAACCCCCGCGACCTCAAATACACACATGCAACTTGGAGCTCATGTCCGAATAACGAGGAACTGCTCAGGGATTTCCGGGTTCTCCTGCGGAGCTAGTGTTGGTATCACATACTTTTCACCGGTTTCGTCGTTGTGGACAGTTCTCTTGACCTTGGCGAGTTGCTGAGTACGAAAACCCCCAAGAGTAGCGCATGCCTTCCTCACCTGCCATACCTGCGTGTTACATCCAATGTGGGCAAGCGTGGGAGAACAAGCAGATACGATCGAAGCCGCCGTCTGCATCAGCACGGGCAAGGACACTATGGAGGAACCGCTCGGTAGAAAGTTGATGTGAAGTGTGCGAAGGTTCTTTGCCAACGCAAATTGGCGGGCAATACCGTCCTGCAAAGATACGATTAATTCACATGCAAGAGCACGATTGTGATCAGCTAAGGACTTGCTACTTCGTGTTGCCCTGCCACGATAAATAATTGCTCGAGCAGCGGACATTGTGAACAGATCACTTCCAGCGCGGCGAGACTTATCTGCATGCGGTGGATGGAGAACCTCTTCAGCCGCTGGCCGTGTTTTACCACTATACTTTTCCAAAACTCATCTAGTATGGGTGCCCGCATCAAAGTGCTGGTGGAGTAAATCGAGAAAACCTCTAGCGGTGCGGGGGACAAGAGATCTTTAACGTCACGGGTCCACTCGGCCAGAGGCATGTGAATGTAGATGCTCAGAGTGACCGCTCTTAACCGCCCAAGTGCGTTGTTACGGAGACATGTGGTTTTGAATGCGGACATATCCTGCCAGGTGCACGACTG
This sequence comes from Pulveroboletus cf. rosaemariae, assembly GCA_038089275.1. NCBI lineage: Eukaryota > Fungi > Basidiomycota > Agaricomycetes > Boletales > Boletaceae > Pulveroboletus > Pulveroboletus cf. rosaemariae. Next base: position 84,713 of record JBBPKN010000032.1, read on the forward strand.
AGATCGACGGTCCAAGTCCAAGTAGAGTGCACGTACGAATGCCTGCGAGAGGCCCTCAAGGCCTATCCCAATAAGCCCGCTCCTGCTGGCAGACACGACCGCCCCGATACCCAGATGGGTCACTTTAGGACACCCGATAATATGCAGGTGCTCCAGGCCTTGAAGATTCGATGCAAGACGTGCCAGAAACGTATCGGTCACCAGGGACGATGCCTGCCAATGAACCATCATTCACCACTTGGCTCAAATTGACATGCAACACCTTACCTTGCAAACGAGCGTGAGGTTACGGAGTGTTTCGCCTGTGATTGAAATCCAGGTGGGAAAAACATCTAGAACACGAGCACTGGGCATAATCAACGAGACCTTGCTCAAACGAGAAAATTGAGTGAGTAAAATCGGGTCATATTCACTGTCGTTTCCATTAATCTCCAGCTCATGCAATTGTGGGCAGCCGCCAAGAGAGTCCAGTACGGCAGAGTGAAGGGATCCGTCTCTGGTCCATGTACAAGACCTGAGGTTAACGCAGTTTCTGACGCCTTGAGCGCACAGCTGCAGCAACTCGGAGTGTCTGTCAGCGGATAATGCCTTCGGAAAATCTCTGATTTCTGCCAAGGCGCCATGAAGAATTGAAGCACGAGAGATCAGCAGGGACTCGCCTATTCTCTCCACATAACGGACGAGATGAGGGTGTCTAGATAAGGTTTGGAAAAGCAAAAAAACCTGCGTGGAGAGCGCTATCAAGCGACTTGTGCAAAGTGGTATTGGTGCAAGACCAACCCTGGTCTTCGCTTCCTTAAACCAAGCAAAGATGAATATGCGGCGATACAGCAAATGGGTTGCAAATCCGTTGAATGTTTTATTCACAAGACATAAAGCGAATACGTGCTGAGGTTTGAGAACAAAGCCAATGATGATTGGCATCAACTCGAGTGGAAGTTCGAGGAAACAGGCCATTCATGATCACGACTAACAACCTTGCGAACGAAAGTAGAAAGCTGACTAATCAAAAGCTCATGACTCAGAAGTTCGCCTGCCTTCGAACTACCATCATCTCGACTCCATGGACTTGGACGACGACTATACGATGCAGGACCAGGAGTCCGATCCTGTTCCACTCGAGAATGAGGAAGAAGAAGATGCAGAGCAAGCTCAGGCGGAACGCAAAACCAGAAAGTCTCGAGGGTCTATTTATGATCCACTGGATGACGACGAAGAGGACGAGGGCGAAGATGAAGACGAAGAGGAGGAGGAGGAGGAGGAGGAGGACCATCGCGGGAGGAAACGTGCAAAGGTTCAGATTCTTCTTGACATAGTTTCCAGGTGTATGCAGGTGACGTCTATATAGCACCGTCACAAACGCAATACAGTCAACCGCTTCCTTGATGTGGAGGCCGAGGTCGATACAGAGGAGGAGGAAGAGGAGGAAGAGGAAGAAGCTGGCGGTGGTCCGTCTCGACATCAGACGATTGTCTCCATGATACTAACCACCTTCATCCAGACGAGTTCATTGCGGACGCCGGTCTCGAGGGGGATGATGAAGATATGAATAGAAGGGCCACCGTTAACGCTCGACTTGATCGGCGCGAAAGAGAACTGGACGATCAAGACCTGGCCAAAATTGCCCAAAATCTACACGAGCGCTATGGGCGCGCTGCTGTACGGTATACGGGTGACATGAACGAGGTCCCACAACGCTTGCTCATGCCCTCAGTACATGACGCAAGCTTATGGCAAGTCCGAGTCAAGGTATTGAATCAGTAAGCGCAGCCATGTACCTCACTCACGCCCCCTTTTGTAATAGCCCGGACGGGAGCGAGACATCGTGTTTAGTCTCATGCGCAAGGCCATCGACCTCGAGTATACAGCCCAACCACTATCGATATTATCAGCTTTTGAACGAGATTCTTTGCCGGGGATGATATATGTAGAGGCTCGTAGCGCCCAACAGGTTAACCAGGCATGCAAAGGTCTCGTCGGTGTGTACCCCAGTCGTGGTATCACTTTGGTACCCATCGAGGAAATGGCCAGCCTTTTGCAAATCAAGAAGCAAGACTTAACCGTCACTCCCGGTGCATGGGTTCGTATCAAGCGTGGAAAATATCAAGGTGACCTAGCACAAGTTATGGACATAACCGAGAACGGGGAGGATGTTGGTCTAAAGTTTATCCCTCGGATTGATCTTAACCCGAGGGATGATGCAAGTGTAGATGGACGGAAGCGGAAGAAAGCTACCACCGGTATTTCCACGATGCGTCCCCCCCAACGGTTCTTCAATTACGAGGAAGTAGTCAAAGTATATGGTCGCAAGCAAGTCTCCAAACGGAATCAAGTCTACGTCTTTCAGAATGATACGTACAAGGACGGCTTTATCGAGAAGGACTTCAAACTCTCGGCCCTACAACTGGATGATGTTAATCCTACTTTGGATGAAATCACCCGCTTTACCCGAGGACAAGATGGTGCGGAAACCGAGAACCCAGTTGACCTCTCCATCATAGCAGAGGCGTCGCGAAAGGCAGCTATCTCTGTTCTTCAGCCTGGAGACCATATTGAGGTCTTTGAGGGAGAACAAGCTGGTGTCCATGGTGTTGTGGACTCCATCAATCAGGACGTTGTCACCATCACTGCCGTTGGTGTGGATATTGACGGCCAAAAAGTCGATGTGACAGCCCGCAGCGTCCGCAAGCGGTTCAAGCCGGGTGACCATGTCAAAGTGATGACTGGCCAGAATGCAGACGAAACTGGTCTTGTTGTCTCTGTTACTGACAATGTAGTCACGTTCCTCTCCGACATGTCAATGCAAGAGGTGCGTTCCTCTGTTTGTGGCATTCCCGGATGTTCAGTGTTTCTATCCAGGTCTCTGTTTTCTCGAAAGATCTTCGAGAGGCCGCTGAGGTGGGCTCCGGTACCAATATCGTAGGCAACTACGAGCTACATGATCTGGTTCAACTTGAGTAAGTGCAAACTTTGCTGACGACCGTTTGGTATTAATAGAGTTTTAGTCTACAAACTGTGGGAGTCATCTATAAGACTGAGCGTGACTCTTTCCGAGTACTTGACCAGAATGGTCAGGTACGGCTTGTTCAACCTCATCAAATATCCATGCGTAGGGATTCTAACCGTGCAATAGCAACCGACTTTGAGGGTCACGAGCTTCGGGTCAATGACAATGTTCGAGAAGTGGATGGAGAGGTGCGTTCACAGTAAATGTTCTCTAGCCCGTTCTTAGACGTCACACAGGGTCGTAAAGGCAGAGTGCTTCACATTCACCAATCATTTTTTGCCTTTCTACACAATCGTGATATTCCCGAGAACGGTGGGGTGTTCGTCACCCGTGCACGGTCCCTCGCTTCGTTGGCACCAAAAGGAAATCTTGTCAAACCAGGTACAGACCTCGGCAAGATGAACCCACATGTGGCTGGTGGTGCAACGTCAGGAGGCATGGTCGGCTCTGCTATGGGCCGCGGTCCTCGGGACCGGGACATTGGTGCCCTCGTTGCTGTCGTTAAGGGACCGCAGAAAGGTTACATTGGGATCATCAAAGATACCAATGGAAATCTTGCCCGTGTAGAGCTACACACCGGAAATAGGGTTATTACTATCGACAAGCAAAAGCTTTACCGCAAATTGTAAGTAGTACATTCGAGTCTTGACTGGTATAGTTCTCATCCCCCATCCTAGGCCTGATGGGACACTCATCCCTCTCAACAAGCCTTACAATCCAAATTTTGGACAGGGTGGTTTCAAGGCCCCAGGAGCGCCCGCACGAACCCCTAACCCTTACGCACAGACAGTCGGTGGACGCACTCCCGGATGGGGAGGTGGTCGCACACCAAATCCATACACCAATGGCGATGGAAGAACACCCGCGTGGAATGCTTCTTCCAGAACCCCGAATCCGTTTAGTGGTGACGGTGGCAAGACCCCGGCTTGGAACGCCTCGTCACGCACGCCTAACCCATATCAGGATGGTGGCAAAACACCGGCTTGGAATGCTTCCTCGCGGACGCCTAACCCGTATCAAGAGGGTGGTAAAACCCCCGCGTGGAATGCCTCCTCACGAACTCCCAATTCATATACAAATAATGATTCCCCCAACTGGAGTAATGATGGCGGCAGAACACCTGGTTCGGGTTGGGGCGGAGGATGGGGAAACAGTCCTTCAGACAATAACAACGGGTGGGGCAATACATCACCTGCGCGACCAGCTGACGTAGGTTACTCATGGGTAAGCACTGTGATGTCCCTCGTATTTGCCACAGCTTATTCGCCCATTAAAAGTCTGCACCGACACCCGCAGCTGCTCCAACACCGTTCGCTGCTCCAACCCCAGCTGCGCCGTATTCAAGTGCTCCAACGCCCCGCACCACGGGGTCGGCAGGGTTTATGCACTCGGCCCCGACACCGGGGGTCTTGGCTGCGGAGGAGGACGATTCAAGTGAGTAACTACCCGATTAGCTAGGAGACAACATCTCATGTAGTCTGTTACCAGCTCCTAATTGGCTAATGGATCCAGCATTCCAAGACAAAAAAGTACTGATGGAAATCACTGGCACGTTGGGTGGCTGGCATGGCGGCGAGCTCGATGGTGCCAGAGGCTTTGTGACCAATGTCTTCCGAACCCCTGGGGATACACTCATCACTATTGAGCACATCGACCCAGGTCGAGCGGGCACCACGGTAGAGGTACCGATCATTTACCTCGGTCCTGTTCGTCCAGAACAAGTGGGCGAACATGCTATCCCACTGACTGGGTCCGCCAAGGGCGCCGAGGTGATTTTGAGTCAACAAGTGGCCCCAGGTGTATGGCAAGTTTTGAAGTCGTTAGATTCGGAGGTCATTACCTGTCTGGAGAACGAGATGGTGAAACTCCATATCAAGTGATGCAAAAAAGACTCGTCACGATCTGTGGTTTTGATGTCGGCACTCGTATTTCCATGTACCACGCTCATGCAGATAACTTATGTCCCACTCCACTCTCGTACAGTAATCCAGCTTGGTTTGTACTAGAACAACGTGTGACTTGCATGGGATGATCCGGAAGGTGATTGTGGCTCAGCAAACTCTCGAGGAACGACATTACTCTGCGTAGACCCGCAAAACAAGACCACAGCGATGTCCTTTCTCGTGGGATCCCTCGCTGGGGCAGTTGCGACGGCAGGGGCAAGTCATCTCGCCTAGACTTCGTAGTGCTACTCTTCGTACTGACATCTCGAACAAAACGTGTCGACAGGTGTACTACGGATTTTCGAACTTGATACAAACGAGGTAAGCACCAGGTGGACGTCAATTTCGTGTTGCTGATAGGCTTCACGTTCGGACAATGGCACGCGCGACTATAGAACGGTTCAGCACCGTAACGAGTACGTAGGGCTTTCTCGTTTGAGCGCACACGACTCGTCGTGCTCTCTCCACCAAGTGTATTTGGCGCTGACGGTTTTGACGGAACTCTTCCCGCGTGACAGTCTGCACCTCCTTTCTGGGCGACTCGTGGACGCGTCTGCAACGGTTCCGGGTCCTCTCCCTGCCTCCGCGAGAATCGTCGAGCGGCCGTTTATGATGATGTTGCAATCACACTGGAACGAGCACGTCGCCAACGTCTTTTCAACTGTCGGGAGATGGGAGCGACGCGCGTCAGATCGGACAAGGAGGGCGTTGTACGGAGAAGTATCGTCGTCTCAATGAGCCCCCTGCAGACATACGAACGAGGTACATGTTATACAGCATGGCACACCAGCGCGCTTTCTCATACAAGAGTAGCTACCTATGGTGACGGGGAGAGAATACAATTTCTAGACGTCGACGATGTCGATACTAAGCGGTAGGTAGGTTACCATTATAAGACCCGAAGTGTCCATCTGCGCCACTCGCACATCTACAAGGGACACTTCACGTCCTCAACGTTTATAGCCTTGATAGTACTGAGGACTAAAACCTCGTGCGGGTGGTGGCGTCGGCTGATACTGCGTTGGTGGTCGTGAAAAAGTACCTGAGGGAGAGGGAGAAGATGAATACTGCATAAGAGGTGGGGGCGCAGGGAATGTCGTGTTAGTTGTGTATCCCATTGACGTGTGTTGACGGGAGGGTTGTGTTAGAGATGGTGGCGGCGGCGGCAGGAGCGATGACTGCCTTTGAGGTACGGACGGTGGTAGAGGTGGAGCGGACGGTTGATGTGATAATGGCGACGGAGTGTACTGTGACGAGCCAAATAGTCCGAGACCGGTATACGGATCTGGGGGTGGGTTCGGTATTGGATACGAGCTACGTGGCGCCTGCGGTGGTGGCGGCGGCGGAACATGAATACTCGAACTTGTGTATGATGTATGTTGGGGAGGCTTCGCTGGTGGCGACGAACGGTTCATCCCGCTCTGCAAATTCATTGAAGCAAATGACGCCTCGATGGAAGGCGGTGAGCGAGGGGGTAGTGGAACAGGAGGCTTGGTGTCCACTGGAGGAAGGGGTGGTTTTGCCGTGGACAATCGTTGTTGAACCTCCGCCTGTCCCACCAACTTCTCGCGTTCTGAGCGTCGCTGCGAAACGAAAGACTTCGTGTTACGAGTAAGCGTTGCACTCAACTCCGTGAGCTGGGTGTAGAATTGTAGTCCTTTCCTATGTGCAAAGACTATTTGTGAGCGAGCAAATTGATCAAGCAAGCATGGAACCAACGTCAATCCATCTCGGACTTCCATATAACCATCGCGTGTACGCGAGATCCGTCGGATAGTATCTTTCTTCCGTTTCTCTCGTTCCTCCCACTTCTTTGCACCAGGTCCACGTCCCGCAGTGTCTCGTAGACTCTTCCACAGGTTCTGAATCTCTTGCAGGGCGATCTGTTGGTGGTGCACGGTGGCCGCCAACCGTTGCTGGTATGGTCTGAACTTTTCAAGTTCAGCGGCAAATAAGGCAGGTTCGACGCCACTGTTGCGACGGTTGAGGATAAGAAGATGTGAAACGTCGTCTGCTTGGATCTGGACATCGTGAGTGGTAAAAGGGGCATGCCCAAAGTAAATGCTACCTTGTCCTTGAGGTCCCTGAGGACCTCATTCCGTTCATACGCAATCTTCTTTATCCTCCCGAGACGTTCTTCTATCTCGCTTGTGTATTGTCCAATTCGTGCCTGCTCCTGCTCGTCGCGAGTTTCCGAGTTAATTTCCAGGTCAAGCAGGTTCTCTGCGCCACCACGCTGAACGCTCGCACAAAAAAGCTCTTCCAGACCGGGTGACAGCACCAGAGATATGTCCTCTTTCACGGTGTCCCAAATCGCGTAAACCTGCTGGTCAGAGGTCGCAGCTGCTTCGAGGGCATTAAGATGCGACTTGAGATCTTGTCTCAGCGACTTGTTCAGTGACGCAGATGGCTCTTGCATCCACAGATGATCGTACTTGACCCTCATCGTCTCGCACTCGCGAGATTCAACGTCCAACTCACGCGAGACGGACTCGAGCTCCGATTTCACAGAATCCTTGAGGCGGGACAGTTCGCGTATGAGCGTATCGATGCTCTCTTGATCTTCCATGACCCCGATGTCTTCTCTCCAACGTCGTACTTCCAACGGAATCTCACCTTCGGCTCCGATTCCACCCTCTGCCATGGCTTTGAATTGCCCGAGACCTTCCTGTACCCTCATGGTCTCCAATGCACTGCGTGCCTCTACCTCTGCGCCTTCCGCATTTTCCACCTCTTTCCGCACCAACTTTGCTTTCTCTTCAGAGTACACGCTCGCGCTTTCATGTACACTCAAAGGAATAAGCTTGATGAAGATATCCTGTCCAATGACCTTTTGCACCTCTGGTGCACTGTATACTTCTTGGATAGTGATGGGAGTTGCTACTGATGCCTTTTCGATGTTGGGGAGGGCATCCGAGGAAGGAAGGATGGCGTTATAGATAAGATCGTTGTCACGCTGTGCTTCATTCTTCCGGTCAGTGCATACCTGGAGATGAGATTTCGTACGCTCGAGAATGGATGTCCCCGCGTCTGCTGGTAGAGTGGGTGACACGTGCGACCAAAGAGCTGAGAAGGATTGGGCAGAACGATGACTTTCTTTGGCAAGAGTTTCTGCGAGAGTAAACCGCACGAGGGAATCACCATGGTCGCCTGCTTTGTTGTCGACTTGGGCACGGTAAAACTGGGAGAGCGAACCGAACAACTTGGACTTGATCTGAAGTGGGGTGAGATCGACAGCGAGACACCTCAGACCGGGGGCATACCTGTATCAGTGTTATCCAGTTGCGATCAAAGATACCCTTTCCCATAAAATCTTTCACTTCCTCGGAAAGTGATGAATACATGGACGCAGCCTGAGATGCAACTCTTGCTATGAGCGCATTCGCTTTCTTTTCCTCGATACATTTCTCGAGAAAAACTTCAGTGGCTTGGGCGAGGATGATGCCTACTAGGAACTTGATCACTTCACGACTGAGGTCTGTTGAGGGCGCATGCAAAAAGTTCTCATTGATGTAGGTGAGCATGCCGGCGCACGTGCGGAAGTAATGGAACGCGAGCTTCAAGCCCTCTGGATCGGACCTATTTTGAGAGGCAGCGATGGCGGAGTGGGTGGCAGCGATCTGAAAGAGGATGGATGCCTTCTCGTAGGCGATAGATGTCTGCGTGGTGACTTTGTTGGTGAAGGCATCATGCCAGGAGAAATTGACACGAATCTCGGAGAAGCGCAACTCAAGGAGCTCGAGCTGGCCAAAGTATTTGTAGAGGAGATCACGACCTGCGATTGGATAAACGGTGTGAGAAGGGGAAGAAGTGCGAGAAGCAGACCGGTCATGTCGCTCCCTGCACCCTTGACTGCATCCTGTCTGCAGCGTTGGAGAGTCTGATATTCCTGGGCGTATGTCTCTGGATTCTCCCCGTAAGACTTTGCGATCAGGACACGGATCGGGGTCGTCCAGTCTACCTCATCTGTGGTCTTTTTTGGGATTGAAATCATCGGGGACTGGTGTGAGGACATGATGGACGGAACTGCGCATGATGGTGGTCCGAGTCGCCGGATAGCGGGCGTCTGTGTGTTGATTCGTATTTGTTTCGCACTCTGCAATGTCCCAACCAACGTCGAGCGAGAACGTCGTCAGTCAAAAGGCAGGTCCGTTTTTCTTTCAGCCCCGTCCCCCCTCCTCATCCCTCTCAACAGTATGACCGCTGCTGTATGTCTTTCTCCGTCGTCTCCCCATCGTCCAAACACTGAGCGTCCCCATTTCCGACAAAGTGGCCGACCTGCTCGTCAAAACGTATCGCTCCTGTCCGTCCTTCTTGCTGCCCACTCGCTGACTCGTCATTAGTGGTGTAGGCTTTGGCGTCGGTGTGGTTGCCTCTGTCATTCTCTTCCGAAGTGTGTTCCATCGCTTTCCCGACGCCCTCAGCTCATAAGATGTCGCTAGGACGTACTTGGCCCATAGCGCTCTCGTCCGGCTTCGGCATGGGTGCTGCCTATGCCGACTGCGACCGCACGTTCAACCCCGCACGCGTACCCGGCACCCGCATCATAACGCAACAGGAGACCAAATAGACTTGAACGATGCCGCATCCCCTTGGGGGGACGTTTGCGTTCATGCGAATATATGCTATTTAGAGCTGTCCTCCTGTCCTTCCTTTCACTAAATCATAGACCTCCACCGTGGCCCGAAGTCGTGCGGTCGCTGCTCGTCCCGGTTTTTCCCGTTCTTTCACCCAGCATGTCTTGGTGCAGTCCAGAAGATTCAGTACTGTGCCGCGGAGGCAGAGTCCTTTGCGGCTTGCCACGTATGAGCCGTTCGTACAAGACGTCTGTAACAAATCCGCAGTATGGCTGTTAGACATCCTACTCACTGCCATGCCATCGCGAACGCACATGCAGTTGCCCCAATGATGGGTATTGTGACGATAATTATGCGCAATCGTTGAGCCTGCGGGTGCAGCTTTTGAGCCATCGTGAATGGAACTGTGGTTGGCGCGCGTGGGAAGGGACGTCCTGTCCGACCTTGTCCACACTACAAAACTGGTCTCTGTCCGCGATGGAGCAGGAGACACGTCACATCGTTCAATAGTCGGGTGTACGTCTACATGTTTTTCTGTGATAAGACATCTGCAGAAGAAGCCAAGACGTAGTGTGACGAGACAAAAGATCTAGAGGAGGATGATCCTTGTCCCGAAGTCGGCGACAGGGTACGGAAAGTTGGGTCCAGGACAACACATAAACATCAACGAGGTTGGGATCTGAAGGCGATGCGCAAGGGCCGCTACAGTCTGTGGACTAAAGTCTCCTTCGACGAACATCTGCACGACGTCGTAAGTCATGTTTCTCTTCACTGACAAGAAAGACGGCCGCACCAAATCAACAGTGATATGTGGGAAAGCCTCGTCGAGGACTGTGAGGGATCATGAACTCCAATCTCGCACGTCCTAGACAGACATCATCACGTACTCTTTGCATTGGCCTCCATTTCTGATGGCACATTCCCAGTGTTAAAGTGGACTATCTTCAAGCATGATGTTTCCTCGTTACGCTGAACATAGAGGATCATATTAAATAATTGATTGATCTGATCAAGACACTACTTTGTCAGCTCAATTTCCTGAATATCAATTTTACTGTACCGCACCTCGTCAGTTTTCACCAACAAACACACTTCTTGCTTCTTCAGTCTTTGCATAGCACGAATCAGAGTCCTTCCCCAGTTCCGTGTGAGCCTCTGTCGGTGCAGAAGAGGAACTTGGTCATAAGTCCAATACGCCCAGCGGAGAATAGCAACTTTGTTGTCCGTGATTGAAAAGAAGATAAATAAGACGGTGGAGTAGAGTCCAAACCAGCTCGAGGATACCTCAACCTTGGTGGCCAACAACAATATTCATGACTCACCCGACGATCGTTGGATCGATGGTAATGTTCCCCACAGATACAGTGATCGACACAGCAACGGCACCAATCACGCTGGACCACGAGCATCGCGAAGGACGTGGAAGATGAGGCCGTGCAAAACGCAGTAGCACGAGTGAGAGAGGGAAGAGTGTCATCACAGCAAGCCATACAACAGAAAACCTGTGACACGTTATCAACTACTCGCAGGTAAAACCGCACCGTAGATTACTTGCATCTTTGAGACAAGAATCAGACTTGCCCCGGTGCTAGCATACATTGCACCACTAAAGCTAACAAAGGATAGAATTGCGACGTACAGGGCCCCCGTGTACGGTAGGGCAGCTAGGGACGTGCGAGGTAGCACATGATCGTAAGCTAGTTCAGCCAGAAGTTCACAAGCACTTGTTATGCCTACTCAACAAAGCGTCAGCAAAGGTGTGGTAGTAAAAGGTCACAAGGTGGATCTCGTCTCACCAGTGAGAACTCCAGCGCAAAGGACGATCACTGCATCTATGGCCACCCAGATCCGTAGCCAGCGTCCGGCCACCTGGAAGATTTGTCATCGGTACCCATGACGGTGACAGACATCAAACAGAAATCGATTTAACCTTTTGCGCCAACAGACTAAGCACGTTTTCTTCGGTCTGCACATTCAACGGAAGCAGCGCCAACACGAATAGCATCATCATAGGGCTCAAGATCATAGCCGAGATATGGAGGTTGCGTAGGACCTTTCGGTAAGTGCCCGGTTGCATCTTGGCTGCATAAGCCGGGGCACCTGCAACAAATGGTTCAGAACGGTATCCCTTGTCGCGGAGTTCACTCACATTCAAACCCGGTCAAACCTAGCATACCGATACACACGCCATTGAATACCTGTTTAAGAACGGATGTCGGCGAGGACATCCCTACCTGACCAACAAGCCAGTTCTCTCGGAGTTGGAGAGTTCCGGCAAGAGACCACGCGACAACAGACGCGATTGCAAGGCAAAGCATTGTCAGAAGCTGCACGCTCGTCACGGATAAGTTGACCTGGGCCCGTACCCAAAAGGTTCAGCGACATACATGAAATGCAAGCACACCACTCGCGACCCTTGCACTCTCTTTAAGCCCCATGAGACTAACCGCGGTAAAAAGGACGAACACGAGCAAAACCCCGATGTAGAGTGGAAATGGCAAGGTGACCTCTCCAGCAAGGTATGAGATGGCAGTTGCGGCTGACACGACAGCCGTTGCGGCGAAATCAAGAAGAAGAAGCGCCGCACCAATGAGTGCCACAGTCTTTGTTGACCCATTCAATCTGTTACAGTGGAAGTCATACATCCCGATCGATGGTTTTGCAAGACAGATGAGTAGTAACACGTACAGACAAGTGTAAGGAGCTCCACTTATTGGCAGAGCTGATCCCAGCTCCACCATGATTGGCCGCCAAAGAAACAGAGTTAGAGTAGCAACAACCATGGAGAGCGGCGAGCTTTGGGGTGGGCAAAAAAACATAGTTGGCTACCCCTAAGCAACCCAGAACAACCAACGGACTCACTATACACCGCATATAGCGAATACGTTGGGGACCGTATAATACACGCCACCTAGAATATCGTTGGCAGCGAGTGCGCTTGCCGCAAATTGTCCCAACGCTCGCTGGTTACGTAGGCCAAGGAGTGCCTGGTGACCATGCGAGAGGTCAGCTCGAGAAAGTTCAATCCTGAAGATGGAGCCCCAGCCAGCGAACTCAAAGTCGTTGCTAAGGTTTGAGAAGCGTGAGGGGGCAGCTGTAGACTTGGGCTTGCCCGACGTGCGCAATCGCTGACGACGGAAGACGAAATCAAACTGGTTTTCATTCGACACGGGCAGTTTGGGATTCACAGTGACTTTGTGAATACCGCAGTCAATGTGGCGGATTTTAAAGAGGCTATTTTCGCTGCAATGCGTACCGTTTTGCGTTGTCGATCCGTCTGCGTCATGAAAGGTGGACTCGCTCTCCACCCTTATCGACGGCGTGTCCATGGTCGCCTACAGGATACAGGTGAGTTTCCCTGGAGAGGGTTGACAATTTGCCAGGGTGCACGGTGCACCGTTGAGGGGATCGCTCAGTGGCGACGTCACGACAAGGCAAAAATCTCGCATGTTGCCAACTAGAGCAAGTTCACGGTACATCAACGACTAGCACTACCGTTACCTCCACCGCTGAGGTCGCGGATAACATAATAGCTGAAAAATAGCACCTTGAACGTGAGCGCGAGACCACCGTGCAGCGCAGTGACGACGACGATGAGAAGTCGTGTCGCCTTCGCATCTGCCTGCAACGCCCCCATGTCAGCCCAATCGAAATCGTGCACACGACCGGGAAACACTTGCGCTGGAAAGAATGGGATACACATTTGCCCCGAGGTAATAGCCAGAAAGGCAAAATCCTACGCCGACGAGAACCCAGCGCGTGATGGACTCTGGTATCACGCACAACACCTATAGTTGCTGGTCAATGCTCCTCGAAACCACGCAAGCAAGACGACCAACGGAGACGGGAATCCATACAAATAACGCGTAACCCCATACTCCGAGGGCATCCACGATACCCCACTCACCAACACCCAAGTACCGCAATGCTAGCCAGAGAGCTACCGGCACCCCGAAGCCATATGCGTAAACGATTGTTGCGGCAAGCCCCAACAAACCGAAATTATAATCATACTGTGCATCTGGTGCAGAGAGGTACTTGGAGATACTGGCAGCAAGTGAAGAGGAAAGGAAGAGCGCAAGAATGAGTGTCGTAGAGACCCAGAAAGGACCGTATAGGTCAGAGCCAGAGGAGAGGGTGGTAAGGTAGGAAGGAGAGAACGGGAGCAATGTTGTATAGCAGCGCTGCAAGACGGTGGAAGTGTCGATGTCAAAGTACGCTTGGTAGAACTCGACCGTCCAAAAGCCGGAAGGACCTTTCGGTGAAGCTTCGTGGTCGGCGAGGTAGCCTGTGCGAGTCCACCCATCCAAGTTATTCACGCTCTACGGGGAACACCAAACGTAAAAACACACCTCGATCAAGGCCAGGGGATGCGGACTGTGTTCTACCGTCGGTCGCACCCAGGAATGCTGTAAAGAGGTCAGTGGAGAAGAAATCTCTCTAGCTTGTTGCCCACCTACATTTGAATTCGAGGCCTTCCGGACCTTCCTCTAGATGCTGCGAACAAGATAACCATACGTAGTCGAGACTTGTCGCACGCTGTACTCACTTCATCCGCGTCCACTGCGACGTATGCCATTGATTTGACCGAGGCGCTGAGGGTTATCTCGGGTGGATCTCTAGGTCGTGGTGCAGGGTACTGGCAGGCGCGTCGCGCCCAGTAGTCAGCGCCACGCAGCCTAAGTATGCATTCAAAAAAGCGGGTGCTACCACAACAGGGGGTCTACAGCCCGACCCATGAACGAAACTTCTCAATCTCAGCCGCGTTCTTGTCGACAGTGCGCTGTACTTCATCGCCCCACACATCTACCGGGCGTCGACGCCCCACTGCACTGCCGATTCCAAGGCACTCTCTCTGATGCTTTTCCGCTTCTGCATGCTCAAATACAACACAATTCTCTGGGACTAGTGGCTTCGAAGGATCCCAGCGGAGGAGCTGTGGCCGAGCAGGGACATTATGCGGCGGCACAACAGAACGCCCGAGATACAGGTCCTCAAACACGAGCGCCACGTCGTCCTCACCAATTGGCAGTTTGCTAGATTTAAAGATCAATGAACGAGTCCAAGTAATAGAATGCGATACGTACTTGATTTGCTCGCCGATAAATTTCGACTCACTATGCAGCAAGTCCCTGAGGAGGCGCACGTAAAGACTTTTGCGATTTTTTATAGGTAGAGGGTTTAAAATAGGCTTCTGTGCCATCTCGCAGATCACGTAGGTGGCTATAGACAAGCCAAACAGACACGGCAAGGGACCTGTGGGCATAGTGAAGGACATCATAAGGAGACAAAGGTAAACCAAGTACGCACCGAGCACAGGCAATATCCGAACTCTAAATTCATCGAATATACCTAGTTCCTTGACATTGCCCTTCTGAAACTCTTCCTCGGGCAGTGGTAACAGTTTGACATCTCCGGGAACTTCGGTGGAATAAACCACCGGTATACCCGATGACACACCCTGGAGACGTAGTCTGCGCCTCACGGAACGCGCGAGGGGGTCATAGACGGTATAAGATATATCACTAATTTGTATTCGGGTAGGGTCGCACTTGGCACCAGCACCCATAGATGAGCATACCTAGAAGCCAGTAATCAAAATCAGTCATCACTATCCCTAGCGATCGGAATATACCTTGATGTTGTGATCATGGCAATATTTAAGAAGGTCTACTTTCGTCGTTATGTTATCAATGGCATCTTTGGCAAACGGTAGGTGAAGACCAAACTTTAGTTTTGAGAGAGATCCTAACTCACCTATAACCCAATCAGCGTCCTCTAGCAGATTCCCGCCGTCTTCCTTCCTCCAGATCACCACCCGACTGTCTACTTCTACCCAATGCGAAATCTGTTTTAGTGTCCGTTCAACGCACCCCACTTTTGGAGTTCCAACGTCAGAGAGCGTAGCTGTCGCATGTCGGTTAAGGGACGACAGTGTCACATAATCGAAATCGACGAGCCGTATTTTCGAGACCCCGCTGCAGAATTGAAAGTTGAGCTGATCGTGCCACGAGACGGAGGATGCATCACCGCACGCACGACCGAACCAGCATGACCGCGACCCAGCTACCAACACCTCCGCAACCTACGACGACTACGGAACCAGCGCGGATGCAGGCCATGCCCTCGTCCCCAAAGAATGCGTAATTTCGTGCGAGTTGCTCCTTAATGAGGTCTTCGTCGTATCCGCCGATGCGATTGGAACGTATGTACGTCTCTTCGGTCGGCCCCTCCTCGGTCATCTCCAGGGGTTTGTGAGCCGAGGGTTCTTCATGAGTGGTTATGGACCGAAGAACATCTTCACTGAGGTCTCTTCGCCGTTCTCTCCTGCGGTATGCATCATAGGCAGCAAATAATGTGGAAGTAATCACGCAGGTCGATACCGCAGTGAGGACGAGTTGAGTCCGGTGAGACTGAAATGACAAGAAGCTCATGGCTGAGGCGAACATTACTGGGGTGTTTTCAAGGTCATGTGCATCGAGATATATTCGGAACCAGCTCATACATGGATACGTGCACATACTACGGTACATGTTGCGGACTTCCGGTCCACGACTAATAGTTATCAATATAATATGAAGTAATGCCAAAGGACTGATACATTGCAAGTTATGTTCTTCCTTCTGTTTTCCACTGCGGCTGAGTAAGAGTGTGAGTTGGACATTCGGCTTTTGAGTCGGGGTTGCCATCTAGGTAACGTAAACGAGGGTGCGTCGTTGTGAGTTGACGATGCAAAGAGTGATAAAAGCGCCGACGAGAACGCCAGTGATAATACATGAAGCTGTCTCAATGAGCGAGTGTGATCGGATCTTCCGTACATTCGCGCCGCCATGCTGCGGGGACGGTGGATCAGACTGCATCTCCACGGGAGAACACTCCTCTTGTTGCTGCTGATGTACAATGATAGTGGGAGAGAGTATGACGGTTGTCAGACGGGAATTATCCGAACCCTCCGTGGATCGAACAACTGAGGCGACATCCTGCGCCGCGGGTGGTGGAACAGATATGGCGGGTGTTGGATTGATGGGTACAGGATAGAGGCATTCGGTGATAGAGGGCGGAGTGGAGGGAGAAGGGGAGAGGGGTGGGGTGGGTAGTAGTACCACGACTTCGTCCTCGAGGTCTTCATTCTCCTTTGCAGGATCAACGCTGGAAATCACTTCAGCTTCCTCGTAATCCTCCACGACGCGTTCGAGATCGGTTACAACGTCTCGTAGCCTGCGAACTTCTTCGTTCACCCCCTCCTTTTGCTTCTCCTGGACCTCCTCAGCGACTGCCTGAATGAGCGACCTGATAACCGTCCATATTTCTGGATGGTCCCGAGACCACCACTGGGCAGGCCACTGTGCGATCATGAAAGCAAGGGTGCAAGCCTTGTCGGTCGCTCCTGAAGGGTCCTTGGCAACGACTCTGTGGAACCACGGTCTAAGGAAGGCCATTGCCAAGCGGACAGAACCTCCGGTCGCATCGCGCAAACGATGCTCGGCGGAAAGTCGTATAAACTGGTCAGACATATCTTGACAAAATCGTCGGAAACTCGGTTTCCGCTCCATGGTATCCCAGGACACAGAGTCCAACGAGGGTAGTGATGGCTTGGGGTCACTGTCCAGGCGTAGAAAGTAGGACGGAAGTTTATCGATGAGAGAAAGAAGTGGGACAGAGGCTAGAATGGCCGGAGCAGGAATAGCTCCGTGCACGAGGACATCCTGGGATTCCAGCGCGTATCTGTACCACTTCCAGTAATCAAGGTGTCTCCTAGGGAAACTTGGTTGATAAATTTGAATGGGACCGGAGGGGTAAGTGGACTTACTCTCTAGGAGTACCTTTCCGCAGTAACTCGAGTGCTGTAGCTGCTCGGCCGGCGAGCATGCTCGCATCGATGATAGCAATTTCGATGTCATGTTTCAAACCAACCTTATAGCGTCGAGTGGCCTCCCAGATTGCCCAGACGAAGCTAAAAGTAGTCGAGATGAATGGGGACATGTGTCTCTGAGTCCAGTCCATGTGCTGGGCCACGTCTCGGTAGGTGCAGACGGAAGCAACTGACTCGCCAGGAGTAAGTGAGGGATCTTTCAGCTGCTCGGCCGCTCGCGTGAAATGTTCGTTAAACTTTTGCCCGACGAAGTAGGGCTCGCTTGCATGATCAAAAATCTGCGAGTGAGTCTTGGGAGTATACACGCGGAAGAGGAAGGGGTTATCTTGGACGAGAGAGTCGAAAGAGAACTCAGAGGCGAAGCCATACTGAGGGAGAGGGGTCCCCGAAATTGGGCTCTGCAGTGCTTGTGCTAGGAGGTCAGGATCACGGGTAGAGATAGTCATCGTCGAGAGTCAGAAAGCCTTCCCAAGACGCTGGGTGCGTAGAGGTTTTCTATCATTGCGGAAGGTTGGTCCTCGTGTTCGCCAGGTGTTATCACTGCCTATCCAAGACACGGTTCCAGGAAGCATGGGTGCTGGGGAACATGACCTGCAACACGTGTAGGTCGTGCGGCAAGAGGCAAGTTGCGAATTTGTATGCTGGACTGGACACCCAATTTGCGATCTTAACGACACCGCCGTCCAAGCAAGAGTCGAAACACGACTCAGTTGCGCATCCCCATCACCGAGCCCATGCGACAGCGGAATGGCTCGAAGCGGATTTAATCGAGCACTATCTTCCCGTCGTGGCAGCATGGTTTCCTCGTGTAGCACTGCCTGCGCGTAAGTCTCCGAACCTGGTTAACTTGTACAGTACGTGCCGGTCTTCAGAGTGCTTGTGTGTCCCTGTACTTTTTCTATGCGTGACCCATTCCGCAGCGACCTCTCACAGAAGCTGGGCAGCGCTTTGGTTCTTCTCGATCGTCGTTTTCTCGGCAAGTAGTAGGAAGTCATCGTTTCACTGCATCAGACTGGTACTCGGAATCTTGTCTCCGGTCGGTTCAAGGTGAATTCATTGCCGATATTCGGCTTGCTCAATGAATTCTACCCGGTCGTAGAACACACGACTGCGATTACACCCACCGTCTCAAATAAGGTGTGCAGTAGTATGCGTAGTGTTTTGTTACACATCGATCGCCTCTATTCACTTGCGATCCTCTCCTTGATATGCAGGTCTCTGACTGCAATATCTCCCTCACTCGTCGTTTTTTAATATCCATGTCGGGTAAGCAACTCGATGAATCTACGTTTATACTATGGTCTCGTCTAAACGACCGTTCAGCATGCTTGAGCAATGGACCGTAGTCCTTCAGAGACGGGCTTGTTTTTACACGGCGTGTTGCCCAGGTTGCGAGTAAAACGGACATTGTATGTGGACTGATGGCCGTTCCTGTTTGCATTAGTCCGCAACATTCTGTGGTTCCCCTTTTCTTTGCACCTCAGCGTTTCTACATCGACCGCTGAGGCCTGTTTACTTATTTTACACACTGTACTCATTGCAACTCATTATACTGTAGACCTATTCGTATTAGTCGTAGCAGCTCCACATGCATTTTGGCAGTTACACAAAGTCACATGAGTCAGCCTCGAGTGAGAAGGCCGCAATTTCATGTTGCCACCATGGTATGCTCAAGACACGAAAAGCTATACGTGAAGAGGGACGAAGCGGAACAAAGAGACACCGGACTTGGTGGCACGGTCACGGATGTACTGATCCGAAATGAAGCTAGAATGGAGCCTTTCCCTCAGCTGCGGGCGGAAGGAAAGCTCCGTAGCGAGACAGACGGCCATCACAGCTGTCATCAGAGAAATCGCGGCCGCTCCAGGAAGTAGGCACATCGTCTGAGATTGCCGCATGGGCGTAACTGACCCCACACTTTCAATAGCTTCCTTGTTTCAAAGGGTCAAGTGCGTGTCGTCTCTCCGCCTGCTAATTCTGCCCAGCCGCCGCTTAGTTTTCTCTCACCCGGGTACTATAAATCCCGGCTTGCACTACGTTCATTCAGATGCATGTTCCAACCAAGTAGACAAGAGACACCGAAAGCTTACGGTGCCCTAGCAAAGGGAAATCACTCCGCGGGCATTGCAAAGTAAGTCTCACTAAGATTTCAACAGGTCCCCACGGCATGGATGGGGGTTGACCGTCGTATGGCTCCAGCCAGGCCCAACGATCTTCTTCGGAATACCCTTGTGCGACATTTGCATGAAACACTATCTATTCACTTAACCTCATTTCCAGAGTATTGAAAATCGTGGCTCAAGGCGTGTTGTGGCAAATGACTCGGTTCTATTCGCTTCCCTATCGCTACTTATACGTCGGCATCACCTCGTGGCTTTGCTCCAACGTTGCTTTCCACCCTCTTCTTTGCGCGTTCCCGTCATCCCTCTTCATTCTCGACCTCGTCGCACACGATGGGAGCTTCAGGCACCATTTCTAATACTTTTTACGATGTCGGTGTCACAGTCTGGGATGCCTTCCTGACGCTAGGCAATCTCGTGCGATTCAGTCGGCCCGTTGGAAGAGTGACGCCCGAAGGCCACCCAGGATATGGTGGTCACTGGCCAGAGTACAGGCCAGCCCAGGAGGGCGATAGTCGGTGTTCTTGCCCGGCGCTCAATGCAATGGCCAACCATGGTGCGTCAGCATCTTTTCCGTGATCGTCGCAAATCCTGGTTCACCGATCTGATTCATATCTCTTTTAATCCTCTTAGGTATCATTTCGCGCAACGGACGAGGCATCAAGTTCACCGATCTCACGCACCAGGTTCGCGCAACCTATAATTTTAGCCCTTCGTTTTGTTCTTTCGTGCCACACTATGCCGCTCGCATGTTGAACAAGAACTACAACAAGGATACGTTTGATTTGCAGGAGCTCGACTTGCACAATGGCATTGAACATGATGCTTCGCTCACCCGTACGTAAAATGAGCTCACCAGCTGCGAATGAAAACGGAGCTGTTTCCATCGTCCAGGACTGGATACTGCACTGCAACCAATCCAATCCAAAAAGCACGACGTGTTCATTGAAGAACTCCTCTCCTTTGCCACCGGCAAGGATGCCAACGAAAGACCACTCCTCACCAAAAAAGACATGTCTCGCATCTTGGGTAAACGTCGCTCAGAGTCCAAGATGACCAACAAAGACTACACGACCAGCCTCTTCCATAGGATCTTTGGCAGTGCCAAGTACGTTACCCGTTTCCGTCAGCCGTCATCCCATCTATGCAGGGTTAACATGGTGGTTCACGTTCGTTTTGGTTAGTTCGTCGACGATGCTTACTATCTTTGGTGGTCGAGTGGAGGACCTTCGGATAGTGCTGTTTGAAGAGCGCCTTCCAGAGGGCTGGGAGTCACATGTCCGCAAGCCGTATGGCCTGACGATGCTCCACTTCAACTTCACTGTCTTGCCGGTGGAGTTTGGGATCCGGGAGGCAGACTGGGCGGCTGATGCGCAACTGCCCGCCGATAGTAAGGCCAACACAGAGAGTTCATAAATGGCTGGATGCATCGCGTTGCCCGACCAAGGATACCGGGTTGCGTTCCCTCGACGACTCAGTAATTTCCTTTTCGTTTGTCCTCTGATCCTGAATGTCTGTATGATCTATATGCTTCTACAGCCACCATCTTGCGGCTAGACATATGTGCTGTATAGTCCCGTATACTTGCTCTCTGATCTTCCCGTGCCATGACGCTCACTTATGTATACGGCCCCGCCTTTCAGTGTTCTCCTGACTACTACGAATTTACCTCAAATGGACGATCACTGACACCCACTGGGGGCTTGAGCGCAGATCTTATAGTACATGCAGGTCGAAAATAAAACGACATTTTGGGTATCCCCACCATACGCACCGATTTGGAACCTACTCTAAACTTTATCACCACTCATACTGTCTGCCAGCCAGAACCAATGGTTGCTCCCAGGTTCCACCTGACTACATCCATCCCTATGTATTCCAAAGCCGGAGGGTCCATGCGCGTGATTGTTGCCTGCACCGGGACCATAGTGGGCCTTCGAAAGCGTGATATCAATTTCACGGCGGTGCGGAAAAGGGACAGGCGAGGATGGGGTAGGCGTGCGGGACTAGATCAAGGAAAACGTATTCAAAACCTGCGATCGCGACCAGTGATGTCAGCAGAGGTAAAATGAAGACACACCTCCCATACACGACCTTCTCCGACGATCCGCCTCAGGCACGGGGACGCCTGCATAAGCATACGGACAGCAAGAGGTGTGAGTAACGCGCCACCCCTGAGTGACGTGCCGTGCGGTCCGCTTGCTCTGGTGTCCATACTGGCGCCGGTGCTATTCATGGATAATTCTGTGTCGTTGTTGCCAATGATCAACTCTCGGAGAACGCGCGCGCGCGCGAGGATACCAGCGAGTACGCTGACTTCGGGTCTGGTACTCGATTTCGCTGGGTGTTCCTTAATCCGATTAGTCATTTTGCTCGTGTTGACTGCAGCTGGAGACGCGAAAGCGTTTCCTATGGCAATGCCCAACACTTGAATACCCTCGCAGCGTTCTATGACCTCTCTGAGACCAACAGGAGAAAGCTGGGGAAGGTGAAGAATCGAGAGAGTCGACGGAAGTGACGAGACGAGAGAAGGTGAGTTCGGATCGGGGTTAAGATCTGCATTGGAAGGATTTGCAGGACCCGCGCCAGGTAAGTCGTTGTTATCGTTGTTTCCGTTGGGATTACCAAGTGGGATGAGAGGCGGAAATCCCAAAAGGTTGGGTGGGAGAGCAGGATTGCCTGGAGGCTCGCCTGCATGTTGAACTGCATGATGATTTCCGTGATAGGGAACTGCAAGGGAGAGAAGTGGGGGGTCGCCGGGTTGGCCGTTCTCGTGTCCGTGTCCATGAACATGACCGGGAATAGGGCCGTGTAGGTGTACATGACCCTGCCAGACTTGAAGATTTTGTCCAAATGGACCGCCTCCGCCTCCAAAAACCATACCGGGACCAGCGCCACCATGACCGTTTCCACCAGCAGCGTCCTGGAGTGTGTCAACATGTTCTGAGGAGCCTTTTATCTCACCGATCCAACCGCCACATATGGCGAGGGCATCTCTCGGCGAAAGAAGAGTGATGATGCGAGCGATGACCGATTTAAGGCCAGGATAAGAGGCACGTATGTCGATGGATAAGTGTGTAAGAGATGGAATACAGAAATTAAGGATAGGAAGCGCATTTTCTTGGGAGGGCTATGGAGGAAGTGAGTAAATATAACAGTCTCGCGGAGGCAGACACAAACGAATATGGTGAAAGACAACTCGCGGAGATCGGGAGTATGGGAGAGGGCCTTGAGAACGGTGACATGAGTAACCCTTGAGCAACCGATCACGTGAAGACCACAGAGACGAGGTAGCTGAGCAAGGATGGCGTGGAGCACGCTTGCGTCCGTGTCCTGAGACATCTGGAGAGAGTGAGCTCTGTGGTACGTGTGGTGAATGGGGTGCATACGAATAAGGTGAGATGGGCGAGTGTCTTTTTCATGCTGACCGTCCAGTTGGGCAAGGCATCGATGACAGTCCAGGAGGGAAAGTCGAGCGAGAGGCTCTGGAGACTGGTGCAGTCCTGGAGGACAGCCATTTGCCTAGACCCGAGCGAGGCATGTATCCTCAAATGATGGAGCCCGTGCTTGTCGACGAGGTGAGGGAGGAGTGGGGGGAGGATCTTGACTGTGCAGACGAAGCTGCGCAGGTTTGTGGCCGTACGGAGGGCGTGCGCAAGGTCGTCCAAGAACAAGGGGCTGACCAGGTTGGAGGGCTGGAACAAGGGAGCAGCATGGAGGGCGATGTGCTTGACGTGGACGACGAGGTGGTCGTGAGCTACAAGGGTGGCGAAGGGGGACAGGACGTCCTGGGCGCGCTTTGCATGACGGGTCGTGTATTCGATGCGGGAGTAGAGGAAGGGAATGGCACCAGCGAGAAAGGTGCGGCAGACGAGGGCAGACGCGACGAGATCAGACCCGTCCAACTGCCCAAAGATGAGCTCGAGCACGTCCAAATTCACGTTCATGATCAGAGCCACATCGACAAAAGAAGTTATTTAACCCCTGAGCTTCAATCAGGTCACGTGAAATTCACGCACGGTCCACATCGCTTTTTACCCGTTTTGGACATGCCTCGATCGCCTTGTCGTCGTCGCACGCGTCTTCGACCAACCCCCTCCTCGTCCCCCCACTTATCCCCTCTGCTCCCCGTCCCTCCTTCCCCTGGTCCTTCAACGCGTAAACACATGTCCCACTCCGTCTCCCCACTTGGCTCTCTCTCCTCTCCGTCACCCTCGCCTCCTCCCAACCCCATCGACGAGTCCGAGCTCTCGGAGCTCACCGACGACGACCACGACACAAAGATCGTCAACGACGCAAATCCATCCCTCACAGACGACGACGACGACGACCAGCGTCCACCCCCCCGCTCTCGCAAGACCGCCTCCGTCAACTCAAAGCCGAGGCAACGCCAGGGGCTTACAAGGAAGTCTCTTCCCGCCACCAGATACGCATCCAGGACAGCAAGCGGCCCCTCTTCAAGCAAGCGCAAGAAACGCGGGGGTCTCGTCCCTGCTCCCATGTGGGACTGGGCATACAAGAATGGGGCCACCGGCTCTCCCACCTCCACTCCCCCTCCCGGCCACCGTCTCCCCCCTACCAGCAATACAACTCCCCCAGCCGGTCCAAGTCGTCCCCTCGATGCCGATTCTAACACCTCTCTTCCTCCCTCCAAACCCAAATCCGCCAGTCCGTCTCCGGACAATGAAGAGGAAGAGGAGGAGGAACTCCCAACCCCTCCTCGCGCTATGGAGGAGGAAGAGGGCGAAGAGGCTGATTCGCGCAAGGATCGCTGCGTCGATCGCAAACATGCTCAACGCAGGGGTCCCACTCACTGGGGCAAACCGCGCAAAAAAGTCATTGTCCCCATGCCCTTTGATCGTACAAAAGTACCCCGATCTAAGCGCGGTGTCAGGTTCATGCCAAGAATAAACATATTTCAACATGACCTGATGCTCAAGCAGTTATGGGAAGAAGGTTACAAGGTGTATGACTCAAATGCCCCCACTTCCGATGAGGACGACGACCAGAATGAAAACCATGTCGAAAACGAAGACGACGACAACAGTTCTTCCAACTCCGATGAAGATGAAATGGACGTGGATGAGGACAAGGAGGCC
Organism: Pulveroboletus cf. rosaemariae; assembly: GCA_038089275.1. Classification (NCBI taxonomy): domain Eukaryota; kingdom Fungi; phylum Basidiomycota; class Agaricomycetes; order Boletales; family Boletaceae; genus Pulveroboletus; species Pulveroboletus cf. rosaemariae. The sequence continues at coordinate 109,332 of JBBPKN010000032.1, forward strand.
GA